>JANAVB010033820.1:15380641-15613285 GCA_029216955.1 Iris pallida | reverse complement strand
ATAGTCAAATTAACTAGGATTGCCTGTCCTTAAGTCCAATTCTGGACACAGGAGCAAAACGGTAATTTCGAACAAAAACGAAGTCCGCCGTTGGACCCACTTTGCACCGAAAAGCGTGCCAGAGTCAACGGTCTCTAAAGTCGTCAAACTATATGTCTACGGATTCAGTTTTCCGATACGAACCCAACCGTATGTCCAGAGTTGGATTCCGACGGGCCGTGCACAAAATCTCCCGTTGATCGGACCGTAGGGCCCGCCAAACGGCGATTTTACTAACTGTCTCAGAATCGGACCAAACTTGGCATACAGGACCAAAAAAATGATACGGTCCTGCTGGCGCAAGTTTTATCTCGACTTGACGAACGTACACGAAGTGATTGAGGTTTCACTGAATATGTGCAACTAAAATTATCTAAAGAGAAAAGATTCTCTTTCTTATTATAATTTGTAAAGTATATATTTATTTACTATTTAAATAGTATACTTTATATATTCATATTTACTATGATTCTAGATCTCTTATTTATTACTACAATTATTATATACGTACTCAACTTTATCTTTAATCCATGTTTACATAATATTATGACTTAACATATACTTATACTAAATAGTCATACTTGTAATTATTGAAGTGGAGGGGTCTTAAATGTAAAACTTACTAACACATTTAAAGAACAGCGTGCGTGACTTCTTCTCCACCATCTCATCCATAACATAATTTATCATTTTATAAGTTTTAGTTGTAATATCAAAAGAGTTGAGGGCTTAAAAGATATATTACCTATTCTTTGGAAGAGAGCAGCCATCATATCGTGGGGACCCACCTTTTCTGAAGTTACCCAATTTGACTTCTCCTCCCAAAGCAACGTAATTCTCTCTCTACTTGATGGCTTCTTTTCCATAGCAAAAGGAAAGAAGCAAGCTTCTTCCTCACTCTCATTGTTATCAACACTCACACGTAGGGGTGAGCAATATACGGTTTTATAACCGTAAACCGGGCCGAACCGAACCGAACTGGCCATTCGGTTCGGGTTGAAACTTAACGGGTCGGCAATCGGGTCTGAGATATTAAAAATTTGGTTTTCGGGTCGGCAACCGGTTATTGGGTTTGGAAACCCGATCGACCCGAAAACCGAATATTTTTTTTTTATAAATTTACTAATATAACCCTGAAGTATATAAAACATTCATTCACTGAGGCTGGTGCCTGGCTGAGCCCTAAATTTCTCTCTCTCAGACTCACTCTCTCTGAGTTCTCTCGTCTCTCCGCGCCGCCGGCTGTTGCTCTTCCTCTCTCGCACAGCCCTAACCCTCTAGAGAACCCTAACCCTAACTCTAAGAGGCAAATCTCTCCCTCTCTGAGTCTCTCGTGCTATCCCTCTCTCTCTCTCTCTCTCGAGATCTGGGCTATCGAGAAACCCTAGATCTCTGTCGAGAACCCTAACTCTCGAGCTAAGCTAGATCTAACGAGATCTAGCCCTAATCTGGTACGAAATAACCCTAGATCTGTGTATTTTATTTTGTTTGTACAAAGTTTTTTTTTTCCTAATTATTTGGTTACTTTCGTGCATGTGCTAGAAATCTAGCCTAGATCTAGAGGAATCTAACCTAGATCTGGGTCTGGCCCCTTGCTCTTGTTGTGCTGTTGTCTTCATCTCTCGATATATTTTCAATCTTGTTGACATTGAACAGAAGTTCGTTCTCACTCACTGTAAGTATCATCTAACCTAGATCTGGACCCCTTTCTTTCGTAATTTTCTGAATATTTGGTGGCTTTAAATTTTGGTTCATGTCTGTTGATATTAGCAGCATGTTTGTTAATTTTCGGGCAGCATGTTTAATTTTCTGATAGCAGCATGTTTAATGTTTAATGCTTCTTGATTTAATTTTCTGATAGCAGCATGTTTGTTTCTGATAGCAGCATGTTTAATGTTTAATGCAGGATGTTTAATGTGCCATGTTTAATGTTTAATGCAGCATGTTTAATGCTGCATGTTTAATGTCTGTTGACTGTTGGTACATTGCACTTGGAGTTAGAAGTTGGAACATTGCACTTGGAACATTGCACTTTGCAGTTTGCAGTACATTTTGTAGGCTCTGCAGTAGACATTTTTCATGTTTTAGCACTTTGTTTAATGCTTTGCAGTGCACTACTGCACTATGTTTTAGCACTTTGTTGTTACCTACTTGCAGTCCTCTGTTGATCTGGATTTGGTTACTCATTTACCCCCTCTGTTCTGTAACTTCTGCTGGCTTTTGGCTTTTGGTTACTCATTGACCCCTCTGTTATGTTGGCTTTTGGCTTTTGGTTACTCATTTAATGCTTGGTTGATCATTTAATGCTGGATTTGGTTACTTATTGGGTGTGGCTGTAAGTCACTCATTTAATGCTGGATTTGGTTACTCCCTCTGTTCTGTTGTGTGTTTTGGTTACTCATTTAATGCTTTTACTCATTGCTGGATTTTACTCTTTGGTTACTCATTGCTGGATTTTACTCATGTCTGGGTTAATCATTTAATGCTGGATTTTACTCATGTCTGCATTTTACAGTTCTCTCATTTACTGTTGGAGTGTGCAAGATTTTACTCATTTACTGCAGCCATTTAACTGCTGATGGTGATGATGGATATTGTATTTGTTGGCGTGGCGAGGCACTGCAGCCATTCACTGCCATTTGGCTTTATTGGCGAGGCACTGCAGCCATTTAACTGGTGTTTCTCCTGCAGCCATGGGCGAGGCCTTTATTTGCAGTCTTGCAGATGATGTTTTGGCTGCAGCCATTTAAGTATTATGAATTTTACTAATATATTCGTATGGCTGCAGTGAACTATTATAATCAGATGGAAGCTTGCAGCCATGGGCGAGGCATTTATGAATTTTACTAATATATTTGTTAAGCTTTGGCGATGATGATTTGACTGCAGCCATTGGCGAGGCATTTATTTGCAGCCAATTGGCGAGGCATATATTCTGAGCCGTCTTTGTCCCCAATTTTCAGGCTGTGATTGTGTGATACTTGGTCCTTGGCGTTAAACTGCTGTTTGTCCTTTGATACCTGGCTTATTTGGCGTTAAACTGCTGTTTGATGATAAAGATTTTTGATGTTGGAAGCATGTGGACTATTGTATTTGTTGTTGATGGCATCCTGGGTCCTGGCAGCTTGCAGCACACTGTAATCTGTAATCTGTATTGCTGTTTAATGATGATGATGATGGTGGAAGCATGCTGTCTTCCTTCTCTTGCTGTGCAGCACTTGTTCAAGCTTGCTGTGCACTATTGTAATATGTGATTGTGAACTATTGTAAATTTGTAATCAGATGGAAGCTTCAAGCTTGCAGTGCAGCACTTGTTCAAGTATTGGACGATTGTAATATGTAAACTATTGTATTTGTATTTGTTCAAGTGTTCAACTATGAATTAATCATTTAATTGTACATCATGTTGTTTTTTAAAATTATATATTATATTTATTTCGTATTTGATGGTGGCTTAAATTAGTCAAGGATTTCATTGCCCATTTGGGCCCATGAAACCGAACCGAACCGAAAACCGAAATATTTGTTCGGTTCGGTTTCGGTCGGTTCTTCACATTCGGTTCGGTCATCGGTCCATCAAAAACCGGTTTTTGATTTTTTCGGTTTTCCTATTTTCGGTTCGGTTCGAACCGAACCGCCAAGCAGTGCCTTCATTATTAACGACTTTATCAACCACATCCCCGTGATCAATTTCAACCTCACCTCTCGTTTCACCTTCTTTATCGACATCCATCTCCTTCTCCGCAGCTACTTCCTCCTTCACCGCGACAGGCTCCCTATCGTCTCCCGCCATGGCGGCCGAAACAAAAGCATCCTCCTCCGCTTCCTCTCCCGCTTTCACTACGACGGCAGCAGGATCCGCGACATCCGCATCTTCGACCGGAGGAGGAGGAGTCGATTGCTTGAGTGTCGGAGACTGCTTCTTGGCAGCAGCGGCACCTTTTTTTTTGGCGGATCGGGGCAGCATGGTTAGGGTTAGGGTTCTCGTCCTCTCTCGTTATATATAGGTATGCTGTGGAAAATCCGAACAGAGTTCGGTTTAAACTCAGGGGATACCGCTCGGGTTGGTTTGGAGTATTCCTGGGCTCGGGCTTGGATGAGATCGGGGCGGCTTTGGGTTACTGCTTATGGGGTTTGGTTTTATGGGGGGAATGGTTTGTTTGCATTTGGAGATGCAACAACAATCTTAGCTGAAATTCATTGCCTGGATAGACATAAATATCAACGTTTATACCTTGAATTTTAATTACCAAAATACATAACTGGAATCATTCATGGCATTTGGTTTGCATGAATTCAGTAATACGAATTCACACTTGGAATTACAGTTCTATCCTTGTATATTCTATACAGAGCATATTGTGAGTGAATTCTAGTACCCTGATAATTGGAGAAGTAAAGCAAGACAAGATTTAGAGGACAATTTGTAATTGTTTATTCACAATTAAATAATTTACAATAGCCTAATTATAAAACAAAGATTATCATTAGTCTAATACAAAATAACCCTAACATATCTTAAGAATAAAAAAATAAATAATTAAATAAGTTGAAGAATAATGGTACGCGTACAAGTTTACCAAAGTGCCACGAAGTAGATCCATGATCTTGGAACGACCCCAAATCTGGCTCCAAAAAGATGGCATCATGGCGCTATGATTCCAAGCCCTCCTACAGTTCGTATGACTCCAATTGAATATCTCGAAAACCTTGCCAACGAGATCTGCAATTCTTCAAGTGCGGAAGTTGTTTATCTTGAAGTCATCTACCATAATAATTAACTAAATAATTATTTATATAAAAAAATCTAAAAATCACTATTTAAATCAAAACAAAATAATAAAAATATTTCAAAAATTTTCGGAAAGGGAGGCTACAATAACCATCTATTTGAATTATAGAAACTGCGAGTATACTGCATCCAGTTGCGCACTGGCGGGACATAGACTCTAAGTTGAAGTAATTCAGGTGTTGATAGATTTTTGGATATTATTGAGACTATGTCCTAAATGCATCAAATTTGTCTCATTTGGTGTTCAGCCAGGAAATGGATAAAGTTGATAGACTACTCAAAAACTTATTACTATTCAAGTTATGGAGCCAAAAATTTCACTGCAGTCAGGTGCACTCTGGCGAGGCATAAATTTGAGGCAAAGTGACTTCGGATATATTTGGGATTTTCGAATATTATTAAGACTATATCCATAATATGGTTGTCTTTTCTGCACCATCAAATTATTCTGACTGTTGTCTGATTAGAGGATTTGCATTTCTAGCGGTTGTCTCTATTATCAGAAACATCTTATCACAACCAGAAAGAATAGTTTTCCTATAAAATTCTACTTGATTTTTTCCTAGAACTTATTAGGACCATATCAATCTGTATTGCCTCAATTCCTTCCAAGATTTAATTTTAGTATGTTACATATTTTTGTGGATAGTTATATATTTTGCTGCTATATATAAAGCAGATTGATAGTTATATGCGAGAAAAACCTAGACAGTTACCTACCAACATTATTATATTACTCTGGTAAGAGCATCCTTAGAGGGTCGGTATTCTTCTAATGAGATTAGATAGCTAAAGGGTAGAGAAGGTGTTTTCCATAAATAAATTCACTTTATTCATTTTGATTCTGGAAAAATTACAACTTTAGGAATCCGATCTAGAAGACGATCGCTTTATCCCTTGGACGATGCGAAGAAGAAAAGCTCTCAAGAATTCGACAGCAATTTAGATATTCTGTATATCTGTACAATGAATGAGAAGAGAACTCTATTTATAGAGTCAAAAATAACTAAAAAGATAACTGTTTTTATAACCTATGCATAGTTGATAATCACGCAGGATTCAATTGTACGCAAGGTTGATGAGCAGTTACTGGACGTGGCCCATAACTGTTGGACACATGTCAATCATGCATGAGTCGTGTGCAAGTTACTGGGGCACGCATACGAGAGATCCATGGCATGGCTGCCACATACTCCAATTTGATAACTTGAGATGATAATCTGCTAACTGTTTGAGGATGAAATCCCTGTTGAGATGAAAAATCCACGCTGACTTACAGCAGAAGTACTTCAGTTCAAAATATACGCAAACTTGAGGCAGAAGGCTCAAAATATACGCAAACTTGAGGCAGACGGCTCAAAATATATGCAAACTTGAGGCAGGAACACTGAAGTTCAAAATGCACGCAGACTTGAGTCAGAACGGCCAGCTGTCTTGATTCGACGTGTCTCGACTGACACAAAATCTCTGACATTGATTGCTTTGTCAGTCACATTAAATGATGATAAGCCCTTTTGGCACGCCAACTTGATGAAGACCGAATCTTGTTGAGGAAGATTTCAAAAATCACGCCATAGTCTGCTGAGATCTCTTGAATCCCGTGCATACGTGGCATACGAGGAGACGTTTATTGACTGTCGTGCAGTCAGTCATAATTACAATCTGACAAATGATGAGCTGTCTTTGAGTACCATTTCAACTCTGCGTACATTTGAGGAAATGATCTGATAGAACTCAGCGTGTCTTTTAGACATTTTTCTGATAGACTGTATCAACTCAGCGTGACTTCATTTTTTAGGCCTACAAAACCCCCTTCAAACTTTTCGAAAAATGATAAATTGTTTCGAAATACTTTGAAATCAAAACGAAAAAATGAATTTAGTCACGCTCAAATGATACAGAGAGAAATTTTTTCCGAAATGATTGGGCTGTTGGGATTCTGTGCGGTTTAGGATCCCTAAAAAACCCTATTATCGAGGCAAATAATGACTTCGCCGTTTGGAATTCTTTATGAGCCTATAAAAAGGCCATACACCACTTTCTTTTTTCTTTACTTGCTTTAGAGAGAGAAATCCCACACAGAAGAACTTCGTCGTCTTCCCCATCTTCTCATTCTTCTTTTTCAGCAATGGCTCCCAAGATTGATGCTCAGGCTAAGGGCAAGGCCCCTGCAACGTCCTCGCGTGCCACCTCTGAACGACTTCCTCGTCATGAAGTCACTCATCCCCCCATTCAACGTAAGCATGCTGATGATGGGGGAAATGAACTGATGAAGACGAACTCCACATAGAAATTTCTTTAGGATTCTTAAAACAAAGATAATGAACGTTCGAAATATATCCCCCCTTCTTAGGGCAAAGGATATTTAATAAAGTATGCCCCCTCTTTAGGGTCGGCTATACTTCACATCTTCGTGTTTACGAATCTCTGTTTTTTACGCAAATCAGCATGGCTCTCATGACTCTGCGTGATTTTTCATATGTTGGCAGAGATGTCAATGTTGAATTATTCACGCAGACTTCTGAGAGTCATCCTCTGGATAGATTAGTCTTGATCTGTCAGCGTATTTTTGTCATTTTCACTTCAGTGTGATTCTGGCAATGATGCGTGACTTTCATTCTAATCTGTCTAGACTTTGCGTGAATTAATCATATGCGTGAATAAACCACTCAGCATATTGTGTAATTCTGGCAGCGTATCTGTCTGAAGTCTGCGTGACTTATGAAACACTGCTAAGCACGCGTAAGGCTCATAGACATAGATTTTTCTGAAATCTGCGTGATAAAACATATCTGATTTTCTTTTCTTTTCTTTTCTGTAGTGGACATCCGAAGTGAAGAGGCTGAATACGAAGGATATATGAGCTTTTCATTCAAACATGACTTGTCTCATGTAAAGTTCCCTCAATTTGACACTCCTGAAGCTAGATTGTTTTTATTGACGAATCAAGAGCACACAACTCTGCTCTGTCTGATAAATGGTGAACCACTCCAGAGTCTTGATTTGGTACTTCATAAGAAACCGGCCTTTCTGTTTGGGGATGCCATAGCACACAAATCACAACCCAAAGGAATCAGGGAGAAAGTTTGTTTCTATTTTGAAGGTGATACGAAAAAACCCATGTACTGGCCAAATGTGTCTAGGGGTTTATCCATAATGCGATTCATGCATGCTAGTTACCCGAGAAAAATGTCATGGCATATGACAGAAAATCAAGAAGCAAAGGCGAGCCGAATTATCTATAAGAAAGATGGATTTTATAGTGCTCCAGAGAACCATGTATCTTTGTTTCGTGGTTTGAAGCCAGGATGTGTGCCACCAGAAGACTCGTCTATATTGATACCATTCAGGACACCTGTCTTCATAAATGAATTCATGGCGAATGATAAGGCATTTTATCCTACTGACTCAACGTCGAGAATGATAGGCTTAATGAATCAGGAGAATATGAGGTGGAGGACTCTAGTCCATTGGGTTCTGGGCAAGTATGAGAATGAGCTGAAGCAGATAAATCTTTATGACGCGATCGTCAATTCTTCTTACGGCTTCAAACCCAATCCATCTTTATTCCTGGCCTTGGTTGAGAGATATAATTACCGGACAGGAACCTTTATGACTCCTAAAGGGGAGATGGGTTTTGCTCTTCACGAGATGGAATACATCTCACATCTACCCACAGGCACATTGCCATATGAAGAATATGTGCCTATAACAGAAGAGCTGAATTTTCTATCGGAGAAGAACCCGGAGATGGTGTATCTGTTTGAAGAAATGATGTGCCATTTCGGCACATGTACTCTTTATTATAAAAATAATAAAGATGAAGCCGGCTGTCATATCCAGAAGTGGATGTCTTATCTATTCATGAATCGTGAAAAAGATGAGAAGAAGATAAATGAAAAAAGGAAGTATCAGATTAATTCCTTCAAGCCCCTCTCTGAAAGTGAAATCACCAATCTGCTGGAGAAATATGATTGCAAAGATTTTACAATCAATGAAGATTGGTATGAATTCAAGGCTGGAACCACTTTCAGGTCATATGTTAGACAAAGTGGAAAACTTTTGTCGAGGAAAGGTCATTTAGCTGGATTCCTCTCCCTCTGGCTAAGAAGATTTGTTGTTCCTGGCTCCAGCTCTTTGGATAGGATACATAGAGGCGTCATTTTTGCAGCAGTACGCCTCATGTACGGTTACAAGACAGATTTATTATCAGCAATGACTTGCATACTAAATACAGGTCTTCGAAATTTTGTAACCACTATGTTGTCTGATCAAAGGAAGATGACTGATCCCTTCCCAAGAATAGAGATGCCATATACTTATTTGTATGGTTGGCTTCTTCTTCATCACGACGGTCTGATACCTTCGGGAGCAGGAGGGAGCCGCAGTCTCTTCTTAGAGAAGTATGCTGGAGAAACTTTCTGGAAAGTTCATACTCTTCCAGAATGTAGAAATGTTTTGAACCGAGCGTCACATTGGTCAATTCAATGTGCCCCTCCGCCACCAGGTTATGAGAGCATGTCTCTGAATATGATAGATGGAGAGAAAGGGCATAGGCTAGATGATGTAGCTTTTCAATGGTTGCAGCGAATTCGGCCATCTCATCTAGTATATCGTCATGAATAAATGACGTACTTAGAACCATATCTACCGAACCGATTTGCTCGACAATTCGGATATGACCAACTTCATGTTGGGAATGCCACCACTTGCCTCTCTGCTCGTGGAGGACTTATTGATGGTGCTCGGGCATGGAGATATTTCACGGCCAGAAATACAAAGGCTGAATTCTCTATGCCAAATCCTTTATCCAGGACGGGGACAAAAATGCTCTATACATATGCCCGTTTCTATGTTTCATCGAGCACTTTCATGCCAAGTTTCCATTTGAAGACCTTTGTCGCAGAAGACGACCCAGCTCCATCAAAGAGGTCAAAGAAGAAGATTGTTATGTCACAATTTACTCCGGAACCTGAGGATGAGACTGCGGAAGTTGAGCCTTTATATGAATTATCCCGAGAGCAAAACTTCCCTGATGAAGTTCTTCCTCCAATATTTGTGTCCATCTCGAAGAGGAAACAGAGTGATGAATCTGAGACAGTCTCTAAAAAGAGTATTAAGTCTCAGACTTCTAAGAAGAAAGGGGTTTCAATAACTGCCACCTCATCTTTAGGTGGTCTCCCAGTTGATGAAGACGATGCAGCTGATAAAGATGAAGAGACGGATGAAGATGATGCTCCTTTAATAAAAAGGAAATCGAGAGCCAGACTCGTCAAGAGGACTGTCGAAAAACTGAAGGTTAATGAACTTTTGGAAACCATTATGAGCGGGGGTATATTGTCAGAAATCGAAGAAGCAGTTTCTACTGAAGGAACAGAATCTGATCATATTCATATTCCAGTAACTTTCGCTGTACCAATTGAGGTAGAATCAACTCGATTTCAGGAAGCAATCGCTCCAACGACTAGTGAAGTAGTTACAGAACCCACATTCGATCTTGGGTTAGGTACCACTCCGGAAATAAGGAGAGAGGATATGAATATCCCTTTTGAGCATGGGAAAGAGGGTGTCATTCAAGCATTGGATGATCAGATTGAAGATTCGGAAGAGGAATCAGCGGCTAGGACAGAAGGCAGGGAACAACCAGAAGCTTTAGAGAAAACTAATCCACTTGAAGAAACTCAGGTTGAAGAGAACATTCCTTCGGCCAAAGGCGATGAAGATGTGCAAGCGTCTGAGCTATCAGCTGCTGATGAATTATTGAAGAATGTTTGTAAAGACATCATTCTTCAAACCAATATTCCAGAAGAGACTGAACCTGCAGTCAATGCTGAGTCTATGGAGATTGAAGCTCAAGATCCTAAGCTTACTGATATTGTTGTTGCTGTTCCTGAGATTCATCATTCTCAAGGAGTTGATGAAAACATCTTAGATTCTGGATCCGAGACTCATCATGAAACTGGGGATCAAAGAGAGTCTGAAGAAGAACATTATGAGGAAGAAGAAGAAGCTGAAGAAGAAGAGGATTGGTACCCTGATACTTCTATTCATTATGATGAAGACAAGATCAAAGGGAATAGACTGGAGCTTGGTTCTGAACCTGTTCAATCTCCTGACAATACTCCAGTACCCAGTAATTCTGGAGCTGGAAGTAGTCATATAAAGCAGGTATCAGACACCATTATGGACCGACTGCGAGAAGATGCGAGACTTCCTCAGCATATAGAATATGAACCTCAACCTGGTAGAGTTTTATTTCAAATTTTGTTTTTTTACTATTTCTTTTTCTTTACATGTTGATTATTTTTCTTTTGACTAGTAGGGACTGCTGCAGCGATGAGCTCGACTCATGCTCCGCCTGTTCATACTGATGTTGATGAAGGAAATTCACATCTACCGACTTCTCCGAAAGCACATACGTCTATTCCCAGAACAGAGAATATCCAGACCTCTTCTTCAATAATGACAGCAACTCCCGGTTTTGAGACGGGATTGGCAAGGACCCTGACAATGTATTCAGATATTATCTATTCATATCTGGATACGTTCTCCAGGCGATTCATGAAAGATGAAACTATGCCTTTCTCCGAACTTCGAACGATAGTTAATTTTTCGCTTCTGGCACTGCGACATGCTGGCTGTGAGACTCAGTGTATCTTCTTTGAACATCTCCTAGATGAATTGGAGACAACTATCCGAAAATACTGGGAGATGCAGAAAGAAGATATTAAATCTTTGACTGTGGCTGAAATCGCTCGATTGGAACACGAAGCCCAAGCTCAGCAAGCTGCTTTAGAAGAATTTCTTGCTTCTTCATCTGAGAAGTTAATAGAGAAGAATGAAGAAATAGTAGCAACTCGTCGGATAGTAGAACATCTGGAAAAAGATGAAATATCTAAAGCTGAAGAACTTCAGAAATTGAAAGAGGAATTGGCTCGTCTTCAGGAGCGTATTGCATCCATAGAGAAGGAGCAATCTGAGATTATTACTGCTCGTACAATCGAAGCTGCACGCTATCAAGTTCTTCAACAAGAGCGAGAACAGATGCAAGCCGAGCAGATAGAAGAAGCTGACCGTCGCCATCATGCTATTGCTATTTTTGATCAACAAGTGCTTGCAGTTGAAGCGGCAGAACGAGTTCGTAAAACTCATGAGGAGAAGATGAACACTGTACTTAATCATATTCAGGAGTTAATAACCCCTACTAAATAGATTTTTCAAACTTCTTATATTTTGAATCTTTTTGACAATCACTTGTAATCAGCACTTTGATCTTTGAATGAAGAAAATGAGAACTTTGATCTGATTTTTGACTTTGTTATTTTGAGAATGATGTATCTATAGAAAATATGTTCAGAGGTAAATAATACATGACATATTTCAATAGAATAGAAAATACAAATAAACTTTGTAATTCTATCAGATGATATTAAACTAAAGATAATTTTAGTTTAATACTGATTAGAAAAAATAGAATTCAGATATAAAAATATCTATGAACTCGATTTTCCATGATCTTTGGACTTGGAAATCAAAAGACTAGATATCATTTTCATAAAATAGAAAATATGATACTGAGATAGAAAATTCAGAGGTAATATGGACGTGATTTTCTAGATATCAAATTCACTAAGAAAATGATACAAATTAGAATATCTATTTCCACTGGGGATAAAAGATATCGAAATAATAGGAGAATAATCTCGACAGATGAAAATATTACGCATAATATTTCTTCAAGAATTTGCCATTAATGGGCATCATAGTAACTTTACCATCCATGGTGGTAAGCTGATATGCCCCATTAGAAAATACTTTATTCACAATGAACGGACCTTCCCATTTTGCATCAAACTTGCCTTTACTCATATATGTCATAGTCATCGGACGTCTGACTGCCAGAACAAGTTCCCCTTTTTTATATGCTCGAACTTTGACTTTTTTGTTAAAAGCTCTTGAGATTCTAGCTTGATAGAATTCGATATTCTGTTGAGCATATAACCGCTTTTCATCTAGAGCTTATAATTCTTGAAGTCGAAGACGATCATTATTCTCAGTGGTAAGTTCATTAGCGATTGCTATCCTTAAAGAAGGAATTTGAATCTCTAATGGAAGGACAGCTTCGCATCCATATACCAGAGAAAAAGGTGTACATCTGGTGGCATTACGAACTGTAGTACGGTAAGCCCACAAACATTCACCGAGTTTCTCACTCCAATTACGTTTGTTGGCAGAAACAAACTTCTTTAAGAGTTTGATGATGGTCTTGTTGAAAGCTTCTGCTAATCCATTAGCTGCTGGATTATATGCGGTAGAAGCCAAATTGTTGATCCGATGATCGTCACAGAATCGAGTAAACTTCTGGCTGACAAACTGTGGTCCATTATCATGAATAATACGTCGAGGAACACCAAATCTGTAGATGACATGATGCTTGATAAAGCTGATGACGTTAGAAGTCTTAACTTCAGATAAAGGAATAGCTTCAGCCCATTTGAAGAAATAATCGGTTATTGCGAGAATAAACCGATGACCTTTTGATGACGGCGGATTGATTGGGCCAATAACATCCATACTCCAAGCTTCGAAAGGCCATGATGCTGCTGTTGGGTGTAGAAATTCTGAAGGTTGATGGATAAAATCTGCATGGATTTGACAAGCTTTACACTTACGGGCATATTGAATAGCATCATTTACCATAGTAGGCCAATAATAACCCATGCGTCGAATACGGTCTTGAAGTTTAGGTCCAGGCTGATGTGCTCCATAAATTCCCTCATGTGCTTTACGGATAATTTGTTGGGCCTCATCACCGGCAATACATCGAAGAAGCAAACCATCATAAGCTCGACGATATAAAGTTTTTGTAGTATGATTGTAATAAAATCTGAGTGATCGTCGTCTAATAGATGCTGCCTCACTCGGATTATCTGGAAGGATTTCATACAATACAAAATCTAAGAAAGGAAGTCTCCAATCTTTATCAGTATTCTGAGTCTCAGCTGAATTACTGAAGATGAATTCTATACTAGAATCAGATGAAGATGAAGATGATTTACGATTTAATCTGTCGAACTCTAAATCAATACCGAATCCTCTTGTTGTATTGACATCATGAGATGTTGATTCTTCAATATCAACTGGAAGTCCTAGAGTTAGATTGTTCTCAAGATGAAATAATTCTCGATTGTAAACAATAATCATTTGTTGACGTCTAACCGGAATAGCTAACACTGCCGTAAGATTAGCAAGAGCATCAGCTTTTGTGTTACATGCTCGCCTAACATGCTCGATGAAGAATCCTTCAAATGAAGAAGCCATAGATATGGCCAATCTATAGTAAGGAACCAGATCTTGATGGCGAACTTCATAAGTACCTCTTATCTGATTGACGATGAGTTTAGAATCTCCATAAGCTTCTAAATGTTGAATATTCAAATATTTAGCGAGTTGAAGACCAATGAGCAATGCATTGTACTCAGCTACATTGTTTGAACATGGTTGATCGAGAGAATAAGCTCTTTGGATAGCAAGACCTTCTAGCGATACAAGAACGATTCCAACCCCAGCGACAATGTCACCATTAGGACCTATTCTTGAAGCTCCGTCAAAGAATAGACGCCAAGTAGGATCTTCTTCAGCAATTTGGTTTGAATCTAGGACTTCATCTGGGATTTCATCGTAGAGTTTTGAATTTTCTGGAATTGAATGAGCAGCCAGAAAATCAGCTAAAGCTTGTCCTTTGACCGATTTTTGAGGGATATAGTGCATATCATACTGAGCAAGTAAAATTCCCCAGTTAGCCAATCGAGAATTTAAAACACTTGGTTTCTTCATCATGACTCGTATAGGATTAATCCTGGAAATGACATGAATGGTCTGACCAATGATATAATGTCGTGTCTTTTGGACAGCGAACATAAGGGCTAGACATTCTTTTTCGACCGGTGAATATCGAGGTTCAGCTCCGGTCATGGTACGACTGAGATAGTAAATGGCTTGTTCATGACCATTTTTATTCTTTTGAGCGAGCAGTGCACCCAATGAATGACTCGTTGCTCGGGTATATAGAAGGAACGGTATTCCTGAAATAGGAGGTACCAATACTGGGGGGTTCATCAGATATAGTTTTATATCATCAAATGCTTTCTGACATTCGTCAGTCCAGACGAAAGAAACACCTTTCTTCAAAAGTTTATTAAATGGTCTGCAGCATCCTGAAAGATTAGAGATGAATCTCCTGATATAAGCGATCCTTTCTTGAAATTCTCGTAGCTCTTTTAAGGTGCGTGGAGGACGCATCTCTTGGATGGCTTTGATCTTCTCGAGATCTACGTGTATACCTTTCGAGGTAATGATGAAGCCGAGAAATTTGCCACTAGAGACGCCTAAAAAGGACTTAGTAGGGTTCATCCTTAATTGATGCTGACGTATTAGATCAAATATAGTTTTCAAATCTTGGATGTGATCCTCTTTTTGTCGACTTTTGACTGCAATATCATCAACATAGCATTCGACTGTTTTCCGTAAATGTTCACAGAATATAGTGCTCATAGCACGTTGATATGTTGCTCCTGCATTCTTGAGACCGAATGGCATTAATGTATAACAGTAGGTACCGATCGGCGTTCTGAAGGAAGTGTGTTTCTCGTTATCTGGAAACATTTTAATTTGATTGTATCCAGAATACCCATCCATAAATGACATCCGTTCAAAACCACAGGTGTTATCGATCATAACATCAGTAATTGGTAGGGGGAACTCGTCTTTAGGATATGCCGTATTGAGATCACGATAGTCTATGCATACTCTGATCTTGCCAGTCTTTTTAAGGACAGAAACTATATTAGCCACCCAATCAGGGTGTTGTTCCTCTCTAATAAACCCAGAAGCCATGAGTTTGTTAACTTCGGCTTCAATTGCATCCATAATGTCTGGACGAAATCATCGCTGTTGTTGCTTGACCGGTTTAGCATTTGGCATGATATTGAGTTTATGAGTTGCTATCTGTGGATCAAGTCCTGGCATATCTTCATAGCTCCAAGCGAAGACATCAATGTATTCTTGAATAAGTTTGATCATGTCTTGCTTATCAGTTTCTGAAAGACTTTCACTAATGAATATTGGTTTGGGGGATCCCTCTTCACCAACATCTATTTGAACGAGTTTATCTTCAGTTGGAGGTTCTCTTTGCTCGAATCTAAACTCCTATTGATTAACTAGCTTTTGGGCCCATTGTTCTGATTCGGATGAGATTTCAAATTCGTCTTCGTCATCTTCTTCAGGACCATCAATGGAAACCATGTTGGAAGACAAAATGTTACGGTGGAAGTCACCAATACTTGTATCAGAATCCCAAGAGGAGGAACTAGAAGAATTAGATCTTTTATCTTCGTCAGATTTAGGATCTTCATAGATGATATTGATAAAGGGAGTAGGAGCGATATAACCCAATCCGCATTTCGTCCTTCCATATTTTAAAGGAGGAATCCGAATAGGCATTTTTCTTCCTTTCCTATTACTGAGGCCAGTTCTGAAGTCATAGCCCATATTTTTGATAATATCTTTAGATTGCTGGCTGTAACGACGCAGCTGTAATCTTCCAGAATCATTATTTCTATCATCATCTTCGAGGTTAATAGGGTTCTTTGGTCCTTTGTAGAAGAATATTGGAATGTCTCCTGGTTTTCTGCTAGGTACTAGAAAGCATGAACCTTGTACTGATTCTAAGGATACTTCTGTATGAAAAGTCTGTACAACTCCTATAGTTATTGTTTTCAAGTCATCTAACAAATGCAAATAATTATGAACATGATTACAAACATCAATATACTGCAAAGACGGAGACATTTCATTAATTTCAAAAGTAGTAGTATTTACATCAGAAGGAGGTTGAACCTTAGAAATCTTAGCCAAATCAATGGCTAAAGGGGAAAAAGAAGAACGAAAAGGAATTTTGTTTCGATTAAGATCGATCACAAATGGCTCAGAAGAGGTGAGCTCCCTTGAAGCTTGGGATGGAAAAGTAGTTCGCCCACCAACGGGGATTACTAGAGTGTCCTGTTTTATAGATGAAGATGCAGGAAATGTAGTACGCCCACTGACAGGGATGATTAGTGTGTCTTGGGTAGATGATTGAGATAATGGAGAGACACGTCCGCTCACTGGAATAATGAAGGGGCCTTCTCCAGAGGGTTTAGGAGACTGTTGCTGAGTAGTTCGACCTTTAACAGGGATTATCAAAGTCTCACTTTGCGAATCTTCTTTTTCCATGGCTTGTACTATTTTTGTATACTCCTCTTTGTACATCCGGGAATCACTGAAATAAGCTTCAATCCCACGAAAAGGATTTATATCAGCAACTTACTTTCGTACTTTTCCATCGCTGTCAATGTATTTGAAGCACTGATGAAGAGTAGAAGGCACCACATTATTTTCATGAAGGAAGGGTCTTCCCAAGAGAAGATTATAAGATCCCACGATCTCGATCACATAGAAAGTGACTTTGGATCTGAAATCGCCTATTTGAAGTTTCAGATGAATCTTTCCCAACGGCTCACTTCGGCTTTGATTGAATCCTAATATAGTAGTAACCGTCTTGGAAAGTTTGTGAAGAGGAATTTTTAATTCATCTAGCAGACTCCTTGGCATTATGCTTAAAGCAGATCCTGGATCAATAAGAATACGATCTACCTTCATCGTATCGATATAACCGGTGTAGTAGAGAGGCCGATCATGTCGATTATCCTCCAATAACATGCCATCTTGTGTAAAGGTGATATTCGGGATGATCTCCAATACACTATTGCAATGTAAGCAAGTAACAGGTTCTTCATCTGGTTTCTTTAATTGTGCGAGACAAGAGTCAGCCTGAAGAAGTGCCTCACTTAATGTCTTCCGAGTCTCTTTAGAAAGACGTAGAAGTTCGAAGAGGGACATTCTAGCTGGAGTATTAGCGAGCTGAGCTAAAATGTCAAAGTTATAAGGCTTCTGAAGTCCAAGGGGAGGAGATTTCCTGATTGGTTTGTCGAAACGAACTTGTTGTTTGCCTTTCTCAAGTGCTGTGGGCTTGGAAGGAATAGGTACAACCGGTGTAGTTGAAGGAACAGGTACAGTAGATGATTCTTCCTCCCGAGGAACATCAGGAATATCTTTGTCAGCTGGAGAGATATCAGGAGTGTTTTCAGGACTATCGGGAGTATCTTTAGGACTCTTGGAATAATCCTTTAGATAATGTTTCCCTGTTCTAGTAGCACCAGCAAGTGCTTCTACCTTATCTTTCGGTTCTGTGTCGGAAGTAGATCCGAAAGAAGTCATATGACATGATTTAGTTTTTTCGACCTTCTTAGATTTTAGAGAAGTAGTCTTTTGAAGGGAAGGAGATTCAAAATCTGCCACTAGATCAGGATGAATCCATATGATTTCTCCTGTTTTAATAGTGATTGGTACTAATCCTTCAGACTGTGGAGGGGGAACATTCACGATTTCAAGAGTTGCCTTGGAAATAGGAACAATCCCGCTTTCGAGAAGTTGAGGAGGAAAATCTTCGAATTGCAAAGAGACAACGTTGGAGGTGACGGTCTTTTCTTTCGGAGTGAGAGTGACAGCTCCAGATTTGATCACTTCCTAGATTTTTCCTTTCAATACAAAACATGTACGAGCTGTGTGACCCAACATTCTATGGTACGGACAGTATTTAGGATGATCTGTCTTGCCAGCTTCATCGAGTTTCTTGATTTCAGGAAATTGTATTTTATTACCTTTAAGTAGACATTCAAAGATACCAAGGACGTCATCGTCGTCAAAAGAGTATTCTTCTTTGGGGCGAGGTGCTCTTGGTTGTTGATTTGTTGGAGCTGGGGTAGCTTGGGCAGACATTACTTCTTGATTTTTGCTCTGGAGATTGACTTCGAAAGTCTCTTTTCCTTTACGATTGTTAGGTCGCGTACTATTGCTAGTATTTTGACCTAATTCATTGGGATTCATGTGTACCCCCAGACCTTTGAAAGTTTCGGTACTGACTTCGGCAGCTTTGGCACTGACGATGAAGGAAGGCCAATCTTGGAATTGAGTGGATCCTATCCACATGCTGATGATTGGTAAAAGATTTGACTTGCAAGTGTCGATAGTGATAGCATCGGGAGTTCCAAGAGGCATTTTTAAAGCTTCTCTTCTAAATCTTTCAATGAAGCTTTCAGTGCTCTCATTATTTCCCTGTTTGATTCTTATAAGAGCAGACATAGTCATGTCATTAAGCCCTTCATAGAACCGTTCAAGAAACATTTGTTTGAAGCCGGCAAATAAGGTAATACATCCATCAGGGAGACTTCTATACCACTCATAAGCCGTTCCCTTGAGACATCCGACAAACACCCGAGTAAGGAGGGCATCACTTGGTTGTAGCTGGTCAGTCATCACTTCAAAATGATTGATAAACTGACTAGGAGAAGTGGTTCCATCAAAGAATGAGATCGTAGGAGGCTTGTATTTAGGAGGATATGATACTTGCTTCCATTCTATTGGATAAGGTTGCTTGATACCTAACCTTTGTAAGCCATCTTTCTGTTTAAATGCCTCAAATTGGGTTTGGAGATTCCTCAATTCTTCAGTAACGACTCCGAAAGATTGTGGAGTTGTAGCTTGTAGAGAATAGTTAGGAGGAGGGACAGCATTATAAGCACTACCCCCAGCTCCCGAATGGCTAGGAATTGGTTAAGCTTGTCCAGGGATATTGGATTGTACTGCTGGAGGAACTTGCACTGGACCTATACCAGTGTCAATCGGTATGGCGTCAGGTACAGTCCGTAGATTTTGCAGCTGGTTTGCCATAAGTTCATACATTGATTTCATAGTATCAGCCATAGATTTCATTTGTTGTTCCAAAGAAGCAATTCTTTGATCTTGGGGAGTCATTGAAGAAGAAGGTTCATTGTTTAAATCAGTATTCCCATCCACCATATAAGTTGTGACCATACGAGGGATTGTTGATTATACTTTTTGTCTTGAATCATTGCTTTGTGTATCAAAATCAGTGGTAGAAGAATTACCCCCAGTAGAAAGAGGTGGGAAGTTGGATTCTCCAAGGAATTCAGAATAGTCTTCAGAAACCGAAGTTCTTTGATTAGAAGCCAAGACTCTTGCTCTGGTGCCTCTGTATACCCCATCTGGACTATCAGATCTACCCCCATAATCCTGAGAGGTCATGTTGATAGAAGCGAAAAGAGGTTCATCTTCATCAGACATAGGTTCACCCTGGATCCGATTAAAGACAGACTGTCGTTTAGTTTGACATCTGTATTGAATTATGACTCTAGGTTGGAAGTCACAATCATGATCTGTATGGTCATGATCCATTGACATAGAATTATTCCTCCTCTTTTGTTGAAGATGTTCTCGCAAATCCGTATGTGAAGATTGAGGTATATTTGAGAACAATCTTTGTTTATTAGGAACGTATTTCTTGTCCTTGGATTTTGCCGGCTCTTGATTATACAAAGAGTGATTAATCTGAGCGACATAATTTTTGGCATACTCTGCATCCGGATCTCTTACTTTTGCTCCTGATTGGTATGATTTCTTAACACTAGAAGTGTTTCCCAAACGGGATTGATTAAGTTTCATTCTTAGATCTGTTGGAGGTAAAACATTGGTTTTTGACACTTGAAGTTTTCCTTCCATTGATCTAGATATTTGCAGAGAAGGAAGAGTTGAACCATCCCCTTGAGTAGGAGTCGGTAACAAACCTTTTTGTAGAGACAAATTTTGTGCCCAATTTGAAGAAGTCGTAGAAGAAGACATTAAGAAATGTTTCTTTTTAGACTTATTCAAATTTTGAGACATAGAATGTCCAGAAGGAAGAGTAGTCAAAAGACTATTTTCTTTTCTTCGACTAACAAAGCTGTCAGCCAAAGCTGTTCCTGAAGTAAACACTACAAGAGCAGAAGAAACAACTAAAGAGTTGTTCCTATTCGAAGGGACTTTGTGAGCCATTTGTGGAGGAGCCATAGCAAGACTACCCCCAGTTCTAGCAGAACTTGGCAAGGAGGAAGAAATAGCTAAAGAGCTATTCTTCTTAGAATTTGCTGGTGACAATTTGGCTAAGGAGCCAATGTTGTCAGCATATGAAGTCTTGGCTAAAAAGCCAGATTTTAGTACGCATGCTGAGTCAGGGAGAGCTGACTTGGTGGATGATGCGTGCGGAATACACGCTGAGACAGGCTTGGTTAAAGAACCAGTACTGTTAGCGTGACTTTTGGGTTTAGAAATGCACGCTAGAACAGGTTTGGCTAAAGAGCCAGTGCTTTTAGCGTAACTTTTGGATGGATTGACTACGGAAACAGATTTGGCTAAAGAGCCATCACTGTCAGCGTGTCTTTTGGATACTATCGTCTTCGAGCACACAGGAGTATGCGTGCCTGCAGTGGAGTTCTTGCCAGTGTTAGTAATAGACACTGTGGCAGAAACTTCACCATCTTTGGTTGCCAACAGATTCTTAGGGACGTAGACAGATCGTTCCTTTGATTTGGCGGTGGTGATGGAGGCTGAAGTGTGCTTGCCACCCTTAGCCCGCTGCATTTCTTCATAGGCGAGTTGATTGAACTGAATCGATATCACCTTCTTCGTCGATCCGACCGACGAAGCATCGCATTGAGTTGTTGCCATCTCAGAAGAGGAGATGGGTTTCCCCAGCAGAGTCGCCAATTTGTTTTCCATAAATAAATTCACTTTATTTATTTTGATTCTGGGAAAATTTCAACTTTAGGAATCCGATCTAGAAGACGATCGCTTTATCCCTTGGACGATGCGAAGAAGAAAAGCTCTCAAGAATTCGACAGCAATTTAGATATTCTGTATATATGTACAATGAATGAGAAGAGAACTCTATTTATAGAGTAAAAAATAACTAAAAAGATAACTGTTTTCATAACCTATGCATAGTTGATAATCACGCAGGATTCAATCGTACGCAAGGTTGATGAGCAGTTACTAGACGTGGCCCATAACTGTTGGACACATGGAAATCATGCATGAGTCGTGTGCAAGTTACTGGGGCACGCATACGAGAGATCCGTGGCATGGCTGCCACATACTCCAATTTGATAACTTGAGATGATAATCTGCTAACTGTTTGAGGATGAAATCCCTGTTGAGATGAAAAATCCACGCTGACTTACAGCAGAAGTACTTCAGTTCAAAATATACGCAAACTTGAGGCAGAAGGCTCAAAATATACGCAAACTTGAGGCAGACGGCTCAAAATATACGCAAACTTGAGGCAGGAACACTGAAGTTCAAAATGCATGCAGACTTGAGTCAGAACGGCTAGCTGTCTTGATTCGACGTGTCTCGACTGACACAAAATCTCTGACATTGATTGCTTTGTCAGTCACATTAAATGATGATAAGCCCTTTTGGCACGCCAACTTGATGAAGACCGAATCTTGTTGAGGAAGATTTCAAAAATCACGCCATAGTCGGCTGAGATCTCTTGAATCCCGTGCATACGTGGCATACGAGGAGACGTTTATTGACTGTCGTACAGTCAGTCATAATTATAATCTGACAAATGATGAGCTGTCTTTGAGTACCATTTCAACTCTGCGTACATTTGAGGAAATGATCTGATAGAACTCAGCGTGTCTTTTAGACATTTTCCTGATAGACTGTATCAACTCAGCGTGACTTCATTTTTTAGGCCTACAGAAGGTAGAAGAATACCTTGAGTAAGCTAGCCTTGAGGGAGTGGTATATCTAGCTTGTGACTTATTTGGAATAGAATCGTTAGTAGTGTTCGCTAGTGTCTAAACCTCATTCAAAATGATGGTATTTGACGATGTTGAGTCTTATGCTTAAAGGAAGAGTTATTGAAGATAAAGGAAGACGTAGGTAGAGTTAGCGAGAAAAGTATAGGATTTGGTAATGTTCTCCCATGGAGGAAGTGAATTTGGATTATATATATAACATGTGAATATAATGATCAAGTAAAGGAACGCTTGACGAGGATCAACTTTTATGATTTGATAACTACTATACCTAGAAGGGACGGATATAGCCATGGAAGGAATAACACGAGCAATGGAATGATAGGTTCTAGAGAAGGAATAAGTAGAGAGGAATTGAGATAAGACCATTGGCATACAACTTTAGAAAGGAGCAATTGAATTTGTAATTTCTACCAAACATTGGAGGCTCATATTGGTTATGGTAAGAACGATTGGGATTCTGTGGTATTTTGCTAATGCGTTTGGTTGAGAACGGTTGATAGATGTATAGTTAAAGATTAAAATTGATTAATGATTATAATTCTGTCAATTGATTTCAAGAATTGAAAATTCTTGAATATAGGTCATGGATCAACCAAAAGAATTTTCTAAGGATTTACTATGGCAAGGGAAGATTGTAATTTTGATGTATTCAGTTTTGGAAGAGTGGCTGACAATTGGAAGTTGATGTATGTAAAATATTTTGATCTTTAGGCATACTTGAAATGGAAATACATTTAGCATGCGAGTTACATACAACGACGAAAGAAAATTTGATTTAGGTGATTTATGAATCCAAATAGAGTAGTTCTAATACCTTGGCGTCTGCCTTAGTTTTCTATAGACACTTAGAGTTCAACTAGTTTAGCAAGTTAGAAATTGGATTTTTGCATGGGGTATGTCACGCCCCAGTACCGGAATACTGAGACAGACTAGGCCAGCAACTCCATATGAGATATATAAACGTCATACGGTGATCATGGCTGTCAAGAGACAAGGGGGTGCATGCTACAATCAGGTCTCCTATGGTCCCACAGAGCATCTATGTCTCAATCAATCAAAACAAGAAGCAGTAAATAATGATCATATAAGACAAAGCAGTAAGGCGTCCCCAACGCTTCATCCAAATGATTCATGAGTCTAGCTAAACAAATGATGAGCTAGTTCCGAGAGTCAATAGTACATAACTATAGTCAGCTGCAGTCTGATTTAATTACAATTATGTAAAGGAAACTAATGTCCAGAACTGTCGGCTAAACAAGTGCCGGTGGCTAAATGCCAAGTACAAAATAGAAGATATCAGAGCGGTGAAGAAGAAACCCACTCATGGTCCCTAGCGCCCATACTCCTGGTGTGCACCACTGTTCGGGTGGAAGGTTGGATCCGCTGGAGCTGCTACGAGATCTGGCCAAACAAAACCAGCGGGGTTAGGCCCCGAATAGCAAGTACCATAAGGGAGCACAAAAGAGTGAGATAAAATCCAAGCATAATAATAAGACTTGATTCACGAGTTATAGGCTTATACCATATCATCGAGACAATACGACACCCTTACAACCAAACAAGGACAAACGGTGCCAATATTGTACCGAGATAAGATATATCCTATAACCATGGGCAGGTGAAGGGCTTCTGATTCGCGACTTCGGTCCATAGCCTATCGCAGCATAATAGCCCAACCCAACAACCAAACAAGGACATGGGTTGGACCATGCACCACGATAGTCCATGTTCCTCTGTTGCTAACAAAAGATAACATATCACAAACAAGTCGGCTTACAAGCGGCCAATCAAATCCTACGGCTTTCTACGATTTGCTTGGGTTATCCTAGTAATGCATATATAGGAATCCTCAGATCGTGTCAACCCAGCAGGGCTAGCCAAACCATATAATATACATATACACATAGCACTTTGATTATGCACCGGTCCCCCGTAAGGCCACCGTACTAAAATATATAACACATAGCACGTAGGAGTCGGATATAGTCATCCACTATAGGCGAATGAAACTGTATCCGTGGCGGCCAACCCTACACGTCAGGACAGGACTTGGGGCGGCCAGTATGGCACGATCTCGGGATTCTTCCGACCCAACGCATCTATCAATTTGAGTTTCTGTCACGACCCTCACCCTAGAGTAAGGGCACGAGACGTGGGTACGTCCAGCCTACGCCGCAGTGTCGGCAGTAGAACGCTGTCCTAGGTCAAAACATCTAACAGTTTAAGGTAATAAACAGTTATACTCTCCGAATGGGGGTGACATAACAGAATATATCTCAATCACAGCTAAGGTAGAACAGGATAAAGATGGAATGATATAAAAGATGCAAGACCCAAAATCTACCGTAAATACAATAGAGAGAAAGCTAAGTGTCTATGATAACTCCACTGATATCCAGAATAATACAGATCCATAATATATACAACTCAATCTTCAATACTATGAAATAAGATAAAACTATCTATGGAGCAACTGTCTCTACTGCTAAGGGACCCGCCTGGAAGTCCGGATCGCAAGTGTCCTCTAAGGCTGTCCGATAGAAAGTGTCTAAGCAGGCCTCCTCCTCGTCCTCTGTAAAATTTTTAATAGGTCCAATCAGGACGGGAACGAGCACATATCTCTCAAAACAGTTCATAGCAGGTTAGGAGTATAAATCATGCAATAGAGTAAAATACAGAAAGTGCTGAAAAGGAAGTACGAGTAAACATGAGATATTTGTAACTGAAAGTAAATACATGATAAGTAGAGACTGTAAGTGGCTACGTAATTTAGAGTACAATATGGTTATGTAAACGACTTAGGAGCACATGAATACAACTAAGAAGCACATGAATACCTACTGGGGATAGTGTTCACATAACCAATTCTAATCACCCCGCCCCAATCAATACACAAGGATCCATTCAAGTTACGTTATAGGCACATGAATAGAGCTAAAGATACATGAACTCATGTAATGAATAGTACATGAGGCACATGATAAAGTACATGAAAGCACATGAGAACATATAAATATATGAACTAGTACGAGTACAAGGAGTACCTGATGCACATGATAAAGTACATGAACAAAAAATACTCGATGCACCCGTAGAGGGATAACATCTCAGGAAAGGATCCATATAGTACTAATCCATAAAGATACGTGTCAGCATCAAGTAAAGTAGTCTAGAGCAAGAATATAGTCCAGATAAGTATGAAAAGATCAGAGAATGTACTCGCCTGCTATCTGACTGTCCAAGATAAAAGTACTGTCCGAGGAGTGGTGTCTGGCTCCTATTAGAACATCACAAGTCACAACAAGTCCAGAATGGTAAAAGATGCACCACAATGCATTCTACATAAATCTAGGTCAATTTAGACCAAAGTCAACTATTGGTCAACTCTGGTCAACCCTAGAAGTCAAACTAGGTCAACCAAGTCAAACCTAAGTCAAACTAGTCTATACTAGTCTAACTAGTCTATTCTAGGTCTAACAAGACCACACAAGTCTAACTAGACTCTAAACTGACACACAGATACACCCATAGGCTAAGAGACTAGGCCATAGGCTATTAGGCAATATCATGCCTAAAACCAACCTACAATCACATATCACATGCCAATCTATAAGCCTAAATATAATACACACATTAATATATTATACAATCTAAGACAGAATTATACCTAACATATAGGCTACCTATATATATTCATTTGGGAAAGCCAACATGCGTGTGTGCATAAAGTGCCACATATATATGCTAATGCGCGTGTGTGTCATGAGTGAAGTGAGGTGTCAAGAGAGTTGTGTGTGTGTGTTTTAGTGAGACATGAGAGTGGGTGCCATGTGAGGATATGTGTGAGCGTGTGAGAGGTCACATGAATGTGTGTGTGAGCTATGGCATCTGAAAACAATGTGGTATATGTGGTAAGAGGGAGTGAAATACAAGAGTGTGAAATTCTGAAATCAGTAAAACAGTGAGCAATTAGGAAATGGTAAACAGTGGCTTAGGAACCCATGTAGTAATCTCAGGTTCAGTTACATGAACTCAAATTAAACTAACATAATCATTCAATTACAGTACAGGTTTAAGGAATGAAAACAGTGCAATGAAGTGGAAAGTCAGTTATTTAAGGAATGATGAACATTAAAATTTTAACTTACAGGAAGAAGGAAACTAATCTCAGGTTAATAGGAATTAAACCATTCCAATACAGTTCAGTTTACAGCAATTTCGAATAGAAAAGGAAATCAGTGAACAATGTAAAAAGAGAACAGTGGCATGGCAATGTGAACATCAATATGGGTTATGAGGGATATCCTAGAATAGGAAAACAGTGCACTACCCTAAGGAAAATCTGGAAAATAAACTCAGGATATCAATTCTCAGTTTTCAGTCTATTTCGAATCCAACACATTACTAAAATCCCATTCTCAAGTCATCAAGCCAAATTCAAATGTAAATACTTCATTCCTATGAACCAACAGATATATTGAGACATAAACAGTGAAATAAAACAATGCTAAACTGGGAATTAGAAAGTTAGGAATACTGAAATGCAATGTGTATCAGACCATATCAGTTAACAATGAATTTAACCCAATTCGAAACCAAATCCTCCATCAAAACTAATCTAACATGCAATTTAATTCTAACATATGTCATACAGTATATTTAGGACCTAATTAACAATTAAAATCACTAATTAAACATTTAATACGAAATCAAAACAGTGAAACTAAATAGCACACTGATACATGCACAGTACACGCACAATGCACGCGTGACACCGTGTCCGACATGACACGAGAGTTCGTAAAACTCTAGGAATCTCGTGTCAGTCAGTGTCCCAACACGTGTGTCAAGTTACACGTCTCCTAGTGTCATGTGCACAGCACAAACAGCCTCGAGCGGCAGGGCAAGCAACCTGCCTGCGCGCGTGCGCGTGCAACCGCGTGTCCGTGTGTCTGTGGCGACTCGACACGACACCAAAATGTGCTCAGTGAAATGAAAACACATAAGCGAGGTTAAAACTCTAATTCCTATTCAAATACATTCCTGAAAACTGATCGAAATGCCCTTTGGGGCATTTCATCAAATATCCAATAACAAGGACTGATACGTGTCCGATACGGACACGTATCGGACACGAAACTTAGGGTTTGCTATACCTACAGCTAGGGTAGGCCTAAGGCATCCTAGATATGCAATAAAAACAGAATTTCATGGAGTAGATTAGAATATTACCTAGGGATTTGCAATGTAACAAAAAGTCCACAAATGAGAGGATCCCTAAACCACCAAAACTATTCCAAATTATTTCTTTCCTGAAATTACTCAATAACAACAGCAAGTACAATAAATTTAGGTCCTATTGCAATTGGTTTGGGAGAAAAATAAATTGAAATAGAATTTCTATGGATTAAAGAAGATGGAGACTCACCTCTTTCTAAACTTGTAAAATATTCTTAATGGAGGCTAGCCCTAATTTCCAGGAGGGGATTAAATAGGTGGGAATCCCTAGGCTTAGTGTGGCCGGCCAAGTGGGATGGACTAGGGCTAGGTTACATGGTTTTGGGTTGGGCCTCTAAGGCTAAAATCACAAGTCATTACTTGTGAAACCACAAGCCATTTACTATTCAAATCAATTCCTAATTTCCCCAAATTAAATCTAATTGGTTAATTGTCACTAACTTAGGTCAATCTAAGGTTACTTAACCTAACCAAGTAGTCATGACCTAGGTTAGCCTCTAGGACAGTCTCCTAAGTCAACACTAGTCAAAGTCAAAACTAGCACCAAATCAATTATACTAAAAATCACTAAAAAATTCTAATAATTATAATTAATAATAATAATTCCCAAAATAATTCCAAAATTTTAAAAATGACCAAAATACCCTCAACCTAGAAAAGTGGTAGTGACAAATCTACCATCTTTAAAATAATTTCGTCCTCGAAATTAAAGATGAAACTAAACTGCTGAGAAGGATAGAAAGTATACCTCAAGGTCCAAAAAGATAGGGGTACCGCTCGTGCATCTCATCCTCCCGCTCCCAGGTAGACTCTCCTGGAGAATGATGCCTCCATGCGACGCGTACCAAGGGTATCACCTGGTTCCTCAGAACCTTCTCCCGGCGATCCAGAATCTCCACAGGCTGCTCTGGATAACTGAGAGTAGGTCCAACCTCAATCTCCGAATGATCGAGCACATGGCTAGGGTCAGCCACGTACCGTCTCAACTGTGATACGTGGAATACGTTGTGAACTTCCACTAGTGCAGGTGGCAAGTCTAGCCTGTATGCCACATCACCGACTCTTCCGCTGATAACGAAAGGGCCGATGAAGCACGGGTTAAGCTTCCTACCTCCACCAAAACGTATCGTACCAAGAGTCGGAGATATCCGCAGAAAAACTATGTCTCCAACCTAATCACAAGCAAGGTCTCAAATTACTAAAATTCAAACACGATCAATCGAACAAAACAAAATACAACCTACTTCTAATCCTATTTCTAAATCTGTACCTCAAACTTCAACAGCCTCCGGTGGCTATCGGCCCAGTGCCGATGTCTGTCCTGCGCCACGCGAAGTCTGTCCCTGATGAGTTTCACCTTCTCGACTGTGTCAACAACCATCTCTGGTCCCAGTAAAGCTCGCTCTCCAACATCATCCCAAGGTAAGGGTGTACGACACCTACGCCCGTACATAACCTCAAATGGTGACATCTCAATGCTGGCCTGATAACTGTTGTTGTAAGCAAACTCCACCAAATGTAGATGATCCTCCAAGGAACCTCCAAAATCCAGGACGCACGTCCGCAGCATATCCTCAAGTGTCTGAATAGTCCTCTCTGACTGTCCGTCCGTCTGGGGGTGGTATGCAGTACTAAACTTGAGCTGAGTGCCCAAACTAGTCTGCAGACTCCTTCAGAAATGGGAAGTAAATCGACTATCTCGATCTGAGACAATGCTGACGGGAACTCCGTGAATCCTGACTATCTGCCTCATATACAACTCCGCAAGCCTCTCTGTAGACGTACCCACCTTGAATGGCAAGAAGTGGGCCGATTTGGTCAACCTGTCAACGATGACCCAAATTGCGTCTTTCCCTCCTGGTGTACGCGGCAACCCAGATACAAAATCTATGGTGATATGTTTCCACTTCCACTCTGGAATGGGCAACGGCTGCAATAATCCTCCGGGCCTCTGCCTCTCTTCCTTGACCTGCTGACACACCAAGCATCTAGCTACGAAGTGGGATACCTCCCGCTTCATCCCATACCACCAGACATGCTCTCGCAGATCCTTGTACATCTTGTTGGCACCAGAATATATAGATTAATGTGATCTGCGAGCCTCCTGCATGATCTTCTCCCAGAGCTCCCCGCTAGGCACATATAATCTGGAACCGTGCCTCAAGGCACCATCCTCTGCAAGTGAAAACTCGTCATCCACCAACCCTGTACGAACCTGCTCTCTGATACACCGCAGAGCCACAACCTCGAACTGCGTCACCTTGATCCTCTCCATCAAGTCCGACTGTATGTGAAGGCCCCATAACTGTATCTGTACTCCGGACACATTCACCTCAATCCCAAGGCTCGCCAAGTCTGCAAGAAAGTACCGATCTATAGTCAAACATATGGCTGTCGGATACCTACTCAAGGCATCGGCAACCACGTTGGCCTTCCCCGGGTGATATTGAAGTGAGATGTCAAAGTCCTTCATCAACTCCAGCCATCTGCGCTGCCTCATGTTGAGCTCTTAACTTCCAAATCATATCAAGTCACCCATAACTAAATACCTACAAGCTAAGCACACAAATCCCAAATACCACATATAGATATGCTTAAGAACAACACCCATCACATATATCCTAAGTATATCATCTATATATATATATGAATGATCAACCAAGGGTTAAAGGGTCTCTAATGAAGGGTCTACACATTGCCTATAAAGGTTGATCAACATGACTGAACTCAACACTAAGAGAACTTACTAAAATAAGAAGTGGACCAATAGGCTAACAACATGTCAATAATCCTATACAACAATGATCTATAGGTACCAACCAACCCATATCCCATGTGCCAATATCATCTGTAATCTATCTATATGTATAGATCTCTCAGTCTTAGGTAAAACTACAACTATACTCAAGGACAGGCTCTGGTCATGGGTGCCTCACTGGAAAAAGGTAAGGAAAAGATAATAACAATCATCAAGGCTGTAAGGCATACTAACATCCTATATGTAAACTGGTTGGTATTATAATAACAAGAAAATTATCTACAATGGGTTACTATTCAAATACCAATGCTAATTATCATCTCTGGGGTACAGACACTCTACAAGTCATCATATCATTACACTATAAAAGAACTACATATGAATAAGCTCTACAACACTAAATATCCCTATCCCTAAGTTATTTGATGATAGAATACATTTTTTTAACAACAGAAAGGTGTGATAATCATATGCGTCTGTCCAAAATCATGTTACTCAGAGTCTTCGTCATGCTAGTGGGCAAGCTACGATAATCACAGAGTCCTTGACTAAGGTACATACCTCTAGAATCATGGTTTTTAACATTTTCGTATTGCTGCACGCGACAGCAAAAACCTTAAATTCCTATACCAGAGAAATACGTCCAAAATCTGACTAAATGTCCTCACTATGCCAACTAACACGACTATCGAAGATTCTAGATCCTATAACGGAGGTGACCTAGTCCATACGATTTTCTCAGAAGAGAAACAAACAATAAAAGAGCAACATGACAAAATTAATCAATCAACAAGGAACAGATGAAAACGAATTTCAAGATAGTTATAAGAGACAATTGCGGGAATGGAATCGAAAAGAACGGAACTTGCAGCAAGATCTCCAATAGCCTGTGCATCGTCGACTGTCCGGACGATAGCTTACCCCTGCTGGTTTCCCCTAGCCTACTGCTGATGTTGTATGCACCTCTGCTACTGAGAGAATCGGAAATGACAGAAAATGTCTCTGTACAGACGGAGGTGCACCTCCAATGTAGCAGAAATGCCAACCTGAGTCGGCACAACAAGAGCTGCGGTCTTAAGGCCCTGATGAACAGGACGAGAGGTGGCCAGCCTCTCGATAGTATCCCCCGAACTGGAGCGATGAGATCGCGTCTTCATAACCATCATGAAGACAGATCAAAATAAGAAGCAATTTCTGAGAATGAAGCAAAAATTCAAAGGAGGACAGTTTATGCTCAAGGGAAGACAATAAGCAGCAAATTGTAGATATAAGAAATCTGATAGGGTTTTTCCTAGTGTGATTGAGTACCTTCAAAAATATATCCTAATCCTACTGCAGGCTGTAATGGTACTCTAGTTCGAATACCACTACACAACTCGACCTACATGGGCTACCACTAAAAACGTGTTACGACCCGCACCCTAGAGTAAGGGCATGAGACGTGGATACGTCCAGCCTACGCCGCAGTGTCGGCGGTAGATCGCTGTCCTAGGACACAACATCTAACAGTTTAAGGTAATAAGCAGTTATACTCCCCGAATGGGGGTGACATAACAGAATATATCTCAATCACAGCTAAGGTAGAACAGGATAAAGATAGAATGATACAAAAGATGCAAGACCCAAAATCTACAGCAAATACAATAGAGAGAAAGCTAAGTGTCTATGATAACTCCACTGATATCCAGAATAATACAGATCCATAATATATACAACTCAATCTTCAATACTATAAAATAAGATAAAACTATCTATGGAGCAACTGTCTCTACTGCTAAGGGATCCGACTGGAAGTCCGGATCGCAAGTGTCCTCTAAGGCCGTCCCATATAAAGTGTCTAAGCAGGCCTCCTCCTCGTCCTCTGTAAAGTTTTCAACAGGTCCAATCAGGATGGGAACGAGCACATCTCTCAAAACAGTTCATAGCAGGTTAGGAGTATAAATCATGCAATAGAGTAAAATACAGAAAGTGCTGAAAAGGAAGTACGAGTAAACATGAGATATTTGTAACTAAAAGTAAATACATGATAAGTAGAGACTGTAAGTGGCTACGTGATTTAGAGTACAATATGGTTATGTAAATGTCTTAGGAGCACATGAATACAACTAAGAAGCACATGAATACCTACTAGGGATAGTGTTCACATAACCAATTCTACTCACCCCGTCCCAATCAATACACAAGGATCCATTCAAGTTACGTTATAGGCACATGAATACAGCTAAAGATACATGAACTCATGTAATGAGTAGTATATGAGGCACATGATAAAGTACATAAAAGCACATGAGAACATATAAATATATGAACTAGTACGAGTACAAGGAGTACCTGATGCACATGATAAAGTACATGAACATGAAATATCCGATGCACCCGTAGAGGGATAACATCTCAGGAAAGGATCCATATAGTACTAATCCGTGAAGATACGTGTCAGCATCAAGTAAAGTAGTCTAGAGCAAGAATATAGTCCAGATAAGTATGAAAAGATCAGAGAATGTACTCGCCTGCTATCTGAATGTCCAAGATAAAAGTACTATCCGAGGAGTGGTGTCTGGCTCCTATTAGAACAGCACAAGTCACAACAAGTCCAGAATGGTAAAAGATGCACCACAATGCATTCTACATAAATCTAGGTCAATTTAGACCAAAGTCAACTATTGGTCAAATCTGGTCAACCCTAGAAGTCAAACTAGGTCAACCAAGTCAAACCTAAGTCAAACTAGTCTATACTAGTCTAACTAGTCTATTCTAGGTCTAACAAGACCACACAAGTCTAACTAGACTCTAAACTGACACACAAATACACCCATAGGCTAAGAGACTAGGCCATAGGCTATTAGGCAATATCATGCCTAAAACCAACCTATAATCACATATCACATGTCAATCTATAAGCCTAAATATAATACACACATTAATATATTATACAATCTAATACAGAATTATACCTAACATATAGGCTACCTATATATATTCATTTGGGAAAGCCAACATGCGTGTGTGCATAGAGTGCCACATATATATGCTAATGTGTGTGTGTGTCATGACTGAAGTGAGGTGTCAAGAGAGTTGTGTGTGTGTGTGTTAGTGAGACATGAGAGTGGGTGCCATGTGAGGATGTGTGTGAGTGTGTGAGTGTGTAAGAGGTCACATGAATGAGTGTGTGAGCTATGGCATCTGAAAACAATATGGTATATGTGGTAAGAGGGAGTGAAATACAAGAGTGTGAAATTCTGAAATCAGTAAAACAGTGAGCAATTAGGAAATGGTAAACAGTGGCTTAGGAACCCATGTAGTAATCTCAGGTTCAGTTACATAAACTCAAATCAAACTAACATAATCATTCAATTTCAGTACAGGTTTAAGTAATGAAAACAGTACAATGAAATGGAAAGTCAGTTATTTAAGGAATGATGAACAATAAAATTTTAACTTACAGGAAGAAGGAAACTAATCTCAGGTTAATAGGAATTAAACCATTCCAATATAGTTCAGTTTACAGCAATTTCGAATGGAAAAGAAAATCAGTGAACAATGTAAAAAGAGAACAGTGGCATGGCAATGTGAACATCAATGTGGGTTATGAGGGATATCCTAGAATAGAAAAATAGTGCACTACCCTAAGAAAAATCTGGAAAATAAACTCATGATATCAATTTTCAGTTTTCAGTCTATTTCGAATCCAACACATTACCAAAATCCCATTCTCAAGTCATCAAGCCAAATTCAAATGTAAATACTTCATTCCTATGAACCAACAGATATGTGGGAGACATAAACAGTAAAAAAAAACATTGCTAAACTGGGAATTAGAAAGTTAGGAATACTTAAATGCAATGTGTATCAGACCATATCAGTTAACAATGAATTTAACCCAATTCGAAACCAAATCCCCCATCAAAACTAATCTAACATGCAATTTAATTCTAACATATGTCATATATTATATTTAGGACCTAATTAACAATTAAAATCACTAATTAAACATTTAAAACGAAATCAAAACAGTGAAACTAAATAGCACACTGATACATGCACAGTACACACACAGTGCACGCGTGACACCGTGTCCGACACGACACGAGAGTTCGTAAAACTCTGGAAATCTCGTGTCAGTCAGTGTCCCAACACGTGTGTCAAGTTACACGTCTCCTAGTGTCGTGTGCACAGCGCAAACAGCCCCGAGCGGCAGGGCAAGCAACCTGCCTGCGCGCGTGCACGTGCAACCGCGCGTCCGTGTGTCTATGACGACTCGACACGACACCAAAATGTGCTCAGTGAAATGAAAACACATAAGCGAGGTTAAAACCCTAATTCCTATTCAAATATATTCCTTAAAACTGATCGAAATACCCTTTGGGGCATTTCATCAAACACCCAATAACAAGGTCAGATATGTGTCCGATACGGACACGTATCGGACACAAAACTTAGGGTTTGCTATACCTACAGCTAGGGTAGGCCTAAGGCATCCTAGATATGCAATAAAAACATAATTTTATGGAGCAGATTAGAATATTACCTAGGGATTTGTAATGTAACAAAAAGCCCCCAAATGAGAGGATCCCCAAACCACCAAAACTCTCCCAAATTGTTTCTTCCCTGAAATTACTCAATAACAACAGCAAGTACAATAAATTTAGGTCCTATTGCAATTGGTTTGGGGGAAAAATGACTTGAAATGGAATTTCTATGGATTAGAGAAGATGGAGACTCACCTCTTTCTAAACTTGCAAATTATTCCTAATGAAGGCTAGCCCTAATTTCTAGGAGGGGATTAAATAGGTGGGAATCCCTAGGCTTAGTGTGGCCGGCCAAGTAGGATGGGCTAGGGCTAGGTTACATGGTTTTGGGTTGGGCTTCTAAGGCTAAAATCACAAGTCATGACTTGTGAAACCACAAGCCATTTACTATTCAAATCAATTCCTAATTTCCCCAAATTAAATTTAATTTGTTAATTGTCACTAATTTAGGTCAAGCTAAGGTTACTTAACCTAACCAAGTAGTCATGACCTAGGTTAGCCTCTAGGACAGTCTCCTAAGTCAACACTAGTCAAAGTCAAAACTAGCACCAAATCAATTATACTAAAAATTACTAAAAAAATTCTAATAATTATAATTAATAATAATAATTCCCAAAATAATTCCAAAATTTTGAAAATGACCAAAATACCCTCAAGCTAGAAAAGTGATAGTGACAGTTTCTTAGATTAACCCTATCTTGATATGGAATTACATGTCGTGGTCACATGGTCATCCTCCTATATATCGTACCATAATATGCGTACCCAAAGTATGTATCCACATCGACCCGATCTAGATCCATGCTTAGTGTAATGCTTCAAACAATAATCAACATACCACGACACTATTACTGACCAATTACCATGACTGTACTGGAAGGTACACATGTATTGACATATAACACGAATGATCACTTGGCATGTAGAGTCGTACCTCAGTACACTCATTAAATGGCACCGTAGTGCATACTAATATTGTATCTCAATACACACTTAGAACATGTACCAGCACGTATATAGGTAATTAGGTCAGGAACATGGTCAAGTCAAGAAGTCACACGGACCCCTCGTGACATAAAAGTCACATGTGAATTCAGGTTAAAGTGAGACATGAAGATCCTTGAAGCCAATACAAAGATCTACAACTTTTATGTTAGGAGTTTGGAGAAATTTTGGCCACAAATCAGTCAAATAGGGCATAAAACAGCCAAAATAGGCACTATACGGCAATATTCAAGCCATACGGCACTATTCATCCTGCGGTACTATTCATCTCATGCGGCACTATGCAAGCCTGTGGTACTATTCATCTCATGCGGCTGCAGCACTACTCATTTCATGCGGCTGTGATACTATTCATCTCATGCAGCTGCGGTACTATTCATTCCATGCAGCTGCGGCACTATTCATTCCATGCGGCTGCAGCACTATTCATTCCTGCAGCACTTTTCATCTCATGCGGCTACGACACTATTCATCTTATGCGACTGTGACACTATTCATTCCTGCGGTACTATTCATCTCATGCGGCTGCGGTACTATTCATCTCATGTGGCTGCGATACTATTCATTCCTGCGGCACTATTCATCTCATGCGACTGCGGCACTATTCATTCCATGCGGTACTATTCATCTCATGCGGCTGCGGTACTATTCATTCCATGCGGCTGCGACACTATTCATTCCTGTGACTGCGATACTATTCATGTGGCACTATTCATCGTCCCTGCCAAAACCAGGGCAGATGACATAGAAATTGTCCAAATATTGCTTTGGCCATAACTTCCTCAAAACAAGTCAAAATCTAACTTTTCAAAGGTCAAAATTGTGTAGAATCAAATTTTCTACAACCTAGGACCATTAGTTTTTAAAAATAACCAAGTTTGATATATCAAAACCATGTAAATACATAAAACCCTAGTTTTAGAAACTTAGATCTACACAAAACTAGCCATTAGAATCAAAAACTCCAAAAACTAAACTTGTAGAGAATGATGAGAAGAACAATATAGATAAATCATATCAAAGAAAAATCAAGAAATGAAAAATACAAGAATCTCTCCATTTGGTGCAAGATGTACTTGCCTAAATGTTGTTTGAACAAAATAAATGAAAGAGTGAATGAGGAAAGAGAGTGTGGAAGAGAATATATATAGGGGTTGGGTTGACTCAAAAAACCCTAAGCTTAAGCATGCTCTTAACCATGTGACTAATGACATGTTAATTACTACATGATACAACTAATTAAATTAATTAAATAAAATTCGAACCACAACACGGTTTAGAAATTCTATCATCGAAACAGTGAACCACGCCTACAACCAAACAAGGACAAGGGGTGGCACACTAATCCGCGACGAGATACTGTTCCATACCATGGCCAGTTACAAATACAGGATACATGCAATAAAGATACAGGTGCCAGATACCATATACATGAAAAATCAAAAATTACGTATTCCGGGAATGGGGAGTGACATCTATCTCTACCCTCCATAGAAAATTTTTGTCTTCAGAATTTCGATATGGCTAGTCGAGCGTGCTTTCAGATCACGAAATACACTCATGACATATAGCAAGCACAATTATCAAACAACACATGGCACATGAACAGTTTAAGAAAGCAAGAATAATTAAGTAAGAGCACAAACAATAATCATACCCTAGAAGGAAATGATCGGAGACATACGAATGAAATATGCCTCATAAGTCAGGTAGGAATCTGTCCTCGAGGTCCTACACTGACTCCCAAAGTAGACAAGGGTCAACGCTTGTGATAAGTCGGTACCAATGACTAAATCAAGAACGAGACTCTGCCCAGGACGTACTCTCGTAATCAAGACACATAATGAATATCACGTATCACATGATACGAGAGCAGATGCGTGAGACGAGAAAGTCGCCTTCACTCTTCGAATATAGAACTCAAGAAATTATGAATAATACTCAAAACTCACCCATAATCTGACCGCCTTCAGCCAACCTCTGCTCTAATACTCCAAATTCTTCTGGCCTTTGTCCCTGCCTTCCCTGGCCCTTCTGTCCAACCTGATGTTGCGCTTGTCGGTACATCTGAGCTTGTGTCAGTAATGGGCGTTGGGCTAGTGGCCTCACTGCTAGTGCCGGCCCTTGATACGGTGCTACCTCTGGAGCTGGCAACGCCGGAAATCGTTGATCTGGCCCTCCTGGCCTCTGCATCATAGGATAATTGGCAATCCTATAGTCTGGACTGCCACACCCCAAGCATAATCTATTAGCTGAACGACACACATTCCTAGTGTGCCCTCATTTACCACAGTAAGTGCAACCCACTGGTGCTTCTTGACGCTGCTGCTGGTTCCTCTGTTGCTGCTGTCGAACTGGTGCAGTCATAATTATAGTGACTGGTGCAACATCACGAATACGGATGCCAGGTGCTAGTACTGACGTCCGAGGTACTGCTCCTCCCCCAGCACTTTGTGTATGAGACCTCTTTTGGCCCCCCGTCATTGCTGATAACCTTTGAATAGTAAGCTCGTGCCTCCGAGCCGCCGTCAATACTGCATCGAATGTCTGGTAGTCGTGCCCCTCGACTAGCTGTAAAATCTCTAGGTAAAGTCCCTGCTGGAACCTCATTACTCTTTCAGGCTCTGTCGCCACCATCATCCGAGCAAACCTACTTAACATGCAGAACTCCGCTGCATAACCATCTACCGTCTTACCAGCCTGCTTGAGACTGATAAACCTCTGCTGTAGCTCATACCGCGCTACCACACCAAAGTACTTAGCCTTGAATTTGGTACTGAAGCTATTCCAGGGAACAGGATGCCTCATTCCAACCTCTTCCGATGCCCACCAATCGCGGGCGAGATCCTGAAGTAAAAGTCTGACCTGGTCAACCTTCTCTTCTGTTGGAACCTTTGCTACGGTCAATATGGCCTCTGTATCCTGAAGCCAAGCATCCGCCGTGATGGCATCCTCCGTGCCGTCAAAATATCTCGGGTTAAATCGACAAAACCTTCTGGACGCTCCTGAATCATTCATGACACTTCTCTCAAGGGCTAATTGCAACTCCTGATTCTGTAGCACATTCTGTTCTTGCTGCTAGGTTTGTTGTTGCTGTTGGGATGCCGTCTGGTGTTGCTGGGTCTCCAATAACCCTCAGATAATCTGCAATAGTATCAACGCGTCTAGTGCTACTGGTACTACCGGCATCACTGGAGGTATGGGAACCTCTGGCCTCTGTGGCTCAACTGGCTCATGCTCGATAACATTCTCGATGTGAATCTGTCCAGGTAGAGGGGATACCCCTTGCTGATCTCCAACTGGTCCCTGCTCTACTGGATTCTCTCCTATGCCGTCTCCTCCAACAGCCGAGAATGATGTGACCCTAAAGGAAAGGATACAAGGTATCAAAAGTCAGGACGGGAAAGAATCGAGGATGATAATCAAGTCAGCAATCAAGGTGAGAGAAAGAGAAGACGAATCAGGAGATCAAGGGGGACATATTTTGATTGAGACTCCTATAATCGCAACATCCCACAAGTCTAAAAAACAGACCTGTATGGGCCACCACTAAAACCTTGTCACGCTCCAGTACCGGAATACTGAGACGGACTAGGCCAGCTACTCCATATGAGGTATATAAACGTCATACGGCGATCGTGGCTGTCAAAAGACAAGGGGTGCATGCTACAATCAGGTCTCCTATGGTCCCACAGAGCATCTACGTCTCAATCAATCAAAACAAGAAGCAGTAAATAATGATCATATAAGACAAAGCAGTAAGGCGTCCCCGACGCTTCATCCAAATGATTTATGAGTCTAGCTAAACAAAATAATGAGCTAGTTCCGAGAGTCAATAGTACATAACTATAATCAGCTGCAGTCTGATTTAATTACAATTATGTAAAGGAAACTAATGTCCAGAACTGCCGACTAAACAAGTGCCGGTGGCTAAACGCCAAGTACAAAATAGAAGATATCAGAGCGGTGAAGAAGAAACCCACTCATGGTCCCTGGCGCCCATACTCCTGGTGTGCACCATTGTTCGGGTGGAAGGCTGGATCCTCTAGAGCTGCTACGAAATCTGGCCAAACAAAACCAGCGGGGTCAGGCCCCGAATAGCAAGTACCACAAGGGAGCACAAAAGAGTGAGATAAAACCCAAGCATAATAATAAGACCTGATTCACGAGTTATAGGCTTATACCATATCATCGAGACAATACGACACCCTTACAACCAAACAAGGACAAACGGTGCCAATATCGTGCCGAGATAAGATATATCCTATAACCGTGGGCAGGTGAAGGGCTTCTGATTCGCGACTTTGGTCCATAGCCTATCGCAGCATAATTGCCCAACCCAACAACCAAACAAGGACATGGGTTGGACCATGCACCACGATAGTCCATGTTCCTCAGTTGCTAACAAAAGATAACATATCACAAACAAGTCGGCTTACAAGCGGCCAATCAAATCCTACGGCTTTCTACGATTTGTCTGGGTTATCCCAGTAATGCATATATAGAAATCCTCATATCGTGTCAACCCAGCAGGGCTAGCCAAACCATATAATATACATATACACATAGCACTTTGATTATGCACCGGTCTTCCGTAAGGCCACCGTGCTAAAACATATAACACATAGCACGTAGGAGTCGGATGTAGTCATCCACTATAGGCGGATGAAACTGTATCAGTGGCGGCCAACCCGACACGTCAGGACAGGACCTGGGGTGGCCAATATGGCACGATCTCGGGATTCTTCCCATCCAATGCATCTACCAATTTGAGTTTCTTAGATTAACCCTATCTTGATATGGAATTACATGTCGTGGTCATATGGTCATCCTTCTATATATCGTACCATAGTATGCGTACCCTAAGTATGAATCCACATCGGCCCGATCTAGATCCATGCTTAGTGTAATGCTTCAAACAACAATCAACATACCACGATACTATTACTGACCAATTACCATGACTGTACTGGAAGGTACACATGTATTGACATATAACAAGAACGATCACTTGGCATGTAGAGTCACACCTCAGTGCACTCATTAAATGGCACCGCAGTGCATACTGATATTGTATCTCAATACACACTTAGAACATGTACCAGCACATATACAGGTAATTAGGTCAGGAACATGGTCAAGTCAGGAAGTCACACGGACCCCTCGTGACGTAAAAGTCACATGATAATTCAGGTTAAAGTGAGACATGAAGATCCTTGAAGCCAATACAAAGTTCTACAACTTTCATGTTGGGAGTTGGAAGAAATTCTGGCCACAAATCAATCAAATAGGGCATAAAACAGCCAAAAACAGCCAAAATAGGCACTATGCAGCACTATTCAAGCCATGCGGCACTATTCATCATGTGGAACTATTCATCTCATGCGGCACTATGTAAGACTGTGGAACTATTTATCTCATACGGCTGCGGTACTATTCATTCCATACGGCTGCGATACTATTCATCTCATGCGGCTGCGACACTATTCATTCCATGCGGCTGCGGCACTATTCATTCCATGCGGGTGCAGCACTAATCATTCCTGCGGCACTATTTATCTCATGCGACTACGGTACTATTCATCTCATGCGGCTGTGACACTATTTATTCCTGCGGCACTATTCATCTCATGCGGCTGCGGTCTTATTAATCTCGTACGGCTGCGGCACTATTCATTCCATGCGACTGCGGCACTATTCATTCCTGCGGTACTATTCATCTCATGCGGCTGCGGTACTATTCATTCCATGCGGTACTATTCATCTCTTGCGGCTGCGGCACTATTCATTCCATGCGGCTGCGGCACTATTCATTCCTGCGACTGCGGCACTATTCATGCGGCATTATTTATCGTTCCTGCCAAAATCAGGACAGATGACATAAAAATTGTCCAAATATTGCTTTGGCCATAACTTCCTCAAAACAAGTCGAAATCTAACTTTTCAAAGGTCAAAATTGTGTAGAATCAAATTTCCTACAAACTAGGACCATTAGTTTTCGAAAATAACCAAGTTTGATAGATCAAAACTATATAAATACGTAAAACCCTAGTTTTAGAAACTTAGATCTACACAAAACTAGCCATTAGAATCAAAAACTCCAAGAACTAAACTTGTAGAGAATGATGAGAAGAACAATATAGACAGATCATATCAAAGAAAAATAAAGAAATGAAAAATGCAAGAATCTCTCCATTTGGTGCAAGATGTACTTGCCTAAATATTGTTTGAGCAAAATAAATGAAAGAGTGAATGAGGAGAGAGAGTGTGGAAGAGAATATATATAGGGGTTGGGTTGACTCAAAGAAACCCTAAGCTTAAGCATGTTCTTAACCATATGACTAATGACATATTAATTGCTACATGATACAACTAATTAAATTAATTAAATAAAATTCTAACTACAACACGGTTCAGAAATTCTATCATCGAAACAGTGAACCATGCCTATAACCAAACAAGGATAAGGGGTAGCACACTAATCCGCGACGAGATACTGATCCATGCCATGGCCAGTTACAAATATATGATACATGCAATAAAGATACAGGAACCAGATACCATATACATGAAAAATCAAAAATTATGTATTCCGGAAATGGGGAGTGACATGGTATTAATAAGATTGTTATTTTGTACGTTATTTTTTCCGCATATCTATCTTTGATCCTTGAAATAGTGATACGATATTTTTCTATCCTCTTTGATTATCACTCAGTCCTCAATGGAACTATCTTACTCGATTACATTTCTATCATTGTTATATTATCCTAATCAACTTTGTTATCCTACCATCATACAATTTTTTTTATATTTTCCAAGTCATAAACCCTTATATCCCATTCCAATTTGATCTGGAATTTTTAGCCTCTTAACTCAGAAGATTTCATCATTTTTTTTTTGCATTCTCAATAAACTGTTGACGTTCATTTTTTTTTGCCTTTTCTGTTTCACGAGACCTCATTTTCTCCTAATTTTTTATCATAATTGTACCTAGTGATCATGCCTAGAATCCGATCGTGCCTGATGATTTAAATTCTATTTTTGATCAAGGTTAAGTGATTTTGATCGTACCCCTAACCCTGCCTTTAATTTCAAGGACGAAATTCTCTAAGGAGGGAAGGTTGTAAAATCCAAAATCTTGAAATTAGTAATTTTTGGATTTTATTTGTCTGTAGCGTAATATTAGTCTTAGTTTTATTATTATTATTAGTATTATTATTATTTTATTATTATTATTATTACTATTATTATTATTTTATTATTATTATTGTTATCATTATAGTCGGATCAGGAAAACATTATTTTAAAAATTAATTATTGGATTTTTTATGTGTGGCCTGTCCCGATCCCGTGTCCGGGGTCCGACCCCGAGTCCGAACACCAGATCCCGCTTTCCGAACCCATCTTTGGATTTTCTTTTAAACCTAAAATTATATAAAATGCATTATTATTATATATATATATATATATATATATATATATATATATATATATATATATATATATATATATAAAGGTGGTTTATTAAAGAAAAAAAAGAAAAAAAAATAAAACTAAAACCTATTCCCAACTTCCCCCGACCTGGCTGGTCTTCCCACGACCAGCTCCCTTTCCCCCCATTTTCTCTCCCCCTTACTCCACCTCACCACTCTCTTCCTCCTTTTCCTCTCCTCCACAAAACACCACTCTTCTCCTCCTTCTCCTTAAAAACCCAACACCAGCAACCACCCCTCTCCATCTCACTCTCATTTCCCATCCCATTTTTCTCACACCCTCTCTCAAACCCTTTTCCCCAAGCTCCGCCCAAGACCCCGTCGGAACCACCTCCAACCCGATCCGTCGGCTAACTCTGACGCCTCCTGTCGGCCTCCGGCGACCCCGGCCCTGCCCGCGGCCCTGCCTCCTCCGGCGCCCAGCCGCGACCCCCGGCGGCCCTCGATCCCAGCGCCCGACCCCGCTCCGGCCAAGCCCAGGCCGTGCGCCCCCGGCCGCCCCATGCCCGGCCAGCGCCCCTTTCGGCCGTTCCCCGCCGTGCCCTAGCCCGGTGCCCGTCGATTTTTCTCCGGCAATTTCGGCCAGACCCCGCCCCTGTCCGCACCCGGCTCAGCCGCGTGCGCCCCGCTGTTCAACAGCGTTGTCCAGCTCTGTTCTGGTGCTTTTTCGCTGTTGTCCACAAGTTGGGACTTTTTCGAGTCCGCGAGAACGTGGTTTTCTATCTCTATTATTGCATCTGAGTGCTCTAGCCGAGCAACCCAAGGTATATCTCGTGTTCCCCGTGTCCTTTCTCAGTATGTCGATGATGATTCGGTCCCCGATCTCGTTAAGGGATTCGGCTTAGATAATTTTGGGTTTTCCGAAGTCCATCTCGGAATGGTGCTGTTTCACTTAACAAAATGTCTGGAAGTCGGATTTTGAAATAAAATGAGAAAAAGTACACGAAGTACAAATTTGATTCTGGAAAGTATTGCTATGGAAGTCTGATCTGTAAATGATCACTTTGTTCCTTGGACCATACGATGATGATGAAGATCACTGCTAGAAGATGAACAATTGGAAGAACTAAGTCACCAGAAAGGTATCGACGCACTTGGGCACTGATGGCGAGGCCGAATGCTTTCCTGCTTTGCTTCACTCTGTTCTGGAAGACAAGTTGAAGAAGAATGCTCCGAAAAATTAAAGTCTCTGGGCTCTGATCTCTATGTATTCTCTCCTTTCTCTCTGTCTCTCTATATGAGAAAAATCAGTCTATTTATAGACTTGGCTTCTTGTGCATAAAAACTCAGCAAAAGTTCCGTCTTTACGCTGACAACTGCCACCCATGACCGAAGTCATCCTCAACATACGTTGACACGTGTCCCATCATTTCAATAAGAATAGGATGCACGTACACACGTTCTTCGAGATGTATGGCATGAAAGCCATGTAGGCAAACCACGTTCTGAATTAGAATAAGGCGTAAGACAACCCAAATATACCCTGAGCATAAAGTAGCAGACTAGGCGTACAATAGCCCTGATGTAGACTTCCCGTGTAAAGTGGTTGTTAAATAACCATGAGCGTAAAAGTAGCCAAATAAACCTTACGCACACGTCAACCGTTGAGCGTAAAAACTCGTATAGTCTCCGTACGTAAAAGAAGCCATATTATGAGCGTAAAGTGGCTCAGTCCATATACTAAACGACAAATGGGCCTCTGTGTAAAACAAATCCCTTTGATTTCTGTGATATATGCCATCATTAAATCTTCATGTCAGACTTTGCATTAAATGCAAGACTTGACAGCTTTGTCCAGCGTAAAAGTGGCTAGCCTGTCTTGGACGTAAAATTATTAGCTTTGACCCGGGCGTAAAGTGATTAGCCACTCCTTGGCGTAAAGTGGATCAATTTGAATGGAATGATCCTTATCTTTGACTGATTCTTATGAAACATTTTTACGCTCCTATAAGACCCCCTTCAAAGTTTTCAAATATCTTCAAAATTTGAAACACTTTGAATAGAAGCATAAAAGTTGAGATTTGACCAGTCAGCGTAAAATTCGGGATACTCAACAGTCATCCGCGTAAAAGTGGGGATATCCAACAGTCGGCGTAAAATCAAGAAATAATGTCGGTCAACACTTAACCGTCACAATAAATTTTCTTCTCAAAACTTCCGAATGACTTTTCACCTCCCCGAGCTTGTATTAATAATGAGCAGTTTTCCATAAGGAATATGAAGAGTTGATTTGATTGTATAAATAAAGAGGAATTCTTCATTCTTGCCATTCATCTTCATAGTGACATGGCGCCAAAGAAAGAGATTAATAATGAAGAGGCTTCTAGCTCCAGACTTGATTTTGAGCGAGCACGCTATTTTGTATGGTGCTTTGGACTGACTCCAGCAGTCTTCAGTCGCATCGATTGTGGTCCTCCAACTGCGTATGAGGGATCAGGAGATGCAGAACCGTTTCTTAATTTGAAGCGTCGCTCCGGGATTCGCAACATGCACGACTTAGGTGCCTCCCTTCGTCAGCCCAACGAAGGAGAGAAAAAATAATATTCCATGTATTGCGACTCTTTTATGTGTAGGGGTCCACTCCCCCCTTTTTATAAATAAAATCTTGATGTTAATCTCATCTGTTGGTACATAGAATTGTTCAACACTTCTTTAACTGCATTTATGGTTGTTTATTCTCAAGAGAAACAAAACAACACGTGGCATTTGCTTTGTGGTTACGAGCGCCTATCTAGTAGGATCTTTCCCGAAATAGACTCATGCCAACCGTTTCCTCAACCCTTATAAATAGCTGAGTTTAGAGAATGTTTTATACATCCTCATTCTTATTGTCATTTTTCTGGAGATAGCTTTTCGCCTCTTTGCAACAATTCATGCTTCAACAAATGACGATCCTTTCCGATGTCGTTCTTCTGTACGCTCGGTCACCAGATATTGATTCAATCAGAGCTGAACCATTTGGCCTTTATGGTAAGTTTGGTCATAAACCATTGTTTGTCTTTGATCTTTTTGTTGAAAAACAGATACTCACGAGCATAAATCCTTGATAGATGTAGAATCTCATAGGAAAGATGCACGGACGTAAATGCCTTGTTGAATAATATACTCCTGAAACGTTGGCGTAAAAAGCCTTGTTGAATAATATACTCCTGAAACGTTAGCGTAAAAAGCCTTGTTGAATAGGGTGCACGTGAGACACTGGCATAGAGAGCCCTCTGTCTAAAACACTTCTTCTTTGTTATTTTCTGCAGAAATTTGGCTGAAGAGCTTTTCCAGAACCGGTATTGGCGACTTTGACGCTGTGAGGAGCATTCTTCTGACATCAACATCAGGGAGCTCATGCGCTTTTGACGCACAAATCAGAAAACTCAGAACTCTTCGTGGGATAGAAGGGTCTTCCTCTGTTGGTAGGAAGAGCCTTTATACACGGAGAGTTGGATGGTGGAGTCAACTCTAACCCAAGAAATTGGGTAGTAGAGTTCCTTTCACGGCAGAACTAGGAATCGTATCCCAATGCTGGATACATTCCTATCTCCTTTGAGAGGCCGCCACTCCTCCACCAGTTGTATTGGCAGCAACACGTCTTCGGACTGCCATACTCTGGGATTCTCCTCTCGTCTGAGAGAGAAGACCAGAGTTTGATTCCTACTGCTCTGGTTGCCACTGAGGCTCAGACAGCAAGGAATTGACACCAACAACGAACCCGATGAAGAAGATCCAAAGAAGAAAATAGATCTCGATTAGGTCATTGTTGTTGTACAGAATAAAAATCCAAGATTGTAATAGATTTCCATTATGATTTGTAAGAAAGTCTAAGAAATGTAATAGACTTTTATGATGAAATGAGAATGGAAATGACAAGTCTTCTATGCTCAATGATTTGTATCTATCCAAAAGTAGTATAGACATGATAGATAATAAATTCTTGTTTTCTGTTTAGAGTATACAATACTATCAGAGGTATTATGGACATGACAGAATGTAAGAACTCAAAGAAAAAAGTAGATTAATATCTATACAGAGGTCAAATGGATTTGATAGATAAGAAAAGCAAGCAGATTAAATATTTATTCAGAGGTTTATAAGAACGTGATAAATAATAAATCCAGTTTTCTATACCAACGGGTAAGATAGAAGATCAAAATTTCTTTCCGAAAATACGTGAGTAATCAGCTTAACCAAATATTGGTAGCTGGGGATTAAGAGGACAGATGTCATTAAGGATATATGTCCATATTAACAGATGAATGAACCAACATAACTTCTCCAGAAAAGAAAATATTGATTCAATTTCAAAATGGATGAACCTGATAAAATGAACGGACAGACCTTTTCGGGAATGAAAGGTTGTTTTCAAAGACCAGTTCATCAACAGATCTCTCCTATTAAATAGGTGAGAAATCTTTGTAACTTTTTATTCTTATTTCCAGTCCTCTATTGGAAATGTCTTCCAAGGATATGCAGCAAAAGAATGAAGTCTCCAAGAAAGTTGAGAACATTATTGAGACGTGCCATGTTGAGCCAATTGTGACAGGCCTAACCGAAGTAAGCGAGAACTCTTCTACGCCCAAGCCACCACAAGATATCCTTGCTTTCTTAGTGGAGCCAAGGAAAACTCTTGAAGAAGAAGCATTGAGGATGGCTGTCTGCAAATTTTTTATAAGTTCTGGCAACGATGCTTTTTATGCATTGGCTGACTATGTATTCAATAAGGAAGACGAAAGCAGTGGCCCTCGTCCTTAATCTTTCGTCTTGAACAAAAATAATAATAAACGGAACTTTATTTTCATCATCATTTTTCTTTATACATAGTACTTCTTAAGAAATTTGCCATTAATTGGCATCATGAGTAGATCTCCATTAGGCTTTGATAACCGATAGGCGCCATTAGAAAACACGGTCTCAATTACATAAGGGCCTTCCCATTTCGCTTGGAATTTCCCTTTGCTTTTGTGAGTCATAATCATCGGTCTTCGTACGGCTAATACTAACTCACCAATCTTGAATACCCTCTCTTTAACTTTACGATTGAAAGTTCGAGATATACGGGCTTGATATAGTTCAATATGCTGTTGTGCTTGAAGACGCTTCTCGTCCAATCCTTCAAGTTCTTGGAGTCGTAAGCGATCATTGTTCTCTATAGTTAGCTCATTAGCAATAGCTATTAGAAGAGATGGAATCTGGATTTCCAAGGAAAGAACAGCCTCACATCCATAAACCAATAAAAATGGTATAAAACCAGTAGGAGTCCGGACTGTTGTTCGATAAGTCCATAAACATTCTCCAAGTTTCTCATTCCAATCACGTTTATTAGAAGAGACAAACTTTTTGAGAAGTTTAATGATAGTCTTATTGAAGGCTTCGGCTAGACCATTAGCAGCTGAATTATAAGCCGTAGAAGCCAAATTTTGAATTTGATTCTTATCACAGAACCGATAAAATGCCTGACTGGCAAATTGTGGACCATTGTCATGAATTATCCGTCGAGGAATCCCGAAGCGATAAATGACATGATGTTTGATGAAGTTGATCACATTAGATGTTTTCACTTCAGCAAGGGGGACTGCTTCTGCCCACTTAGAAAAATAATCGGTTATAGCTAATATGAACCGATATCCTTTAACAGAAGGAGGGTTAATAGGAACAATGACATCCATACCCCAAGCTTCGAAAGGCCAAGAAGTTGCTGTAGGATGTAGAAATTCAGAAGGTTGGTGAATAAAATCGACATGAATCTGACATGCTTTACACCTTCTGGTGTAATCCACAGCATCTGCTATCATGGAAGGCCAATAGTATCCCATCCTTCGAATGCGATTCTGTAATTTTGGACCTGGTTGATGAGCACCACAGACACCATCATGAGCCTCACGGAGTATCAGTTTAGCTTCACTTTCTGAGAGACAGCGCAGCAAGAGTCCATCATATGAGCGACGATATAACATATGTAAAGATGAATCATAATAGAATCAAAATGATCGTCTTTTAATTGACGCAGCTTCTTTTGGATCTTCAGGTAAAATCCTATGAACTGCGTAATCAATAAATGGAGTTCTCCAATCCCTTTGCTGAGAGCTTGATTCTGTAGTATAACTCTGTTCAATACACAAATTATTATTGACACAAAATAAATCTCGGTCCAACAAAGTAATTATATTCTGCCTTCGGATTGGAACAGCCAAATCTGCAGCTAGGCTAGCAAGAGCATCAGCCTCCATATTCTGAGAACGTGGTACGAGTTCAATAAAGAATCCTTTGAATGAAATGACCAATTCGACTACTACTTGATGATAAGGGATGAGATTAGGGTTTCTGACTTCATAAGTCCCTCTAACTTGATTAACAATCAGCTGAGAGTCTCCATAGGCTTTCAGGAATTCAATATCTAATTGTTTTGCGACTTGGAGACCAATCAATAGAGTATTGTATTCTGCTACATTATTGGAGCATGGTTCATTGAGAGAATAGGCACGGTATATGACCATTTTGTCAGGAGAGACCAAGACGATTCCTACCCCAGAGACAATATTACCTTTAGGTCCAACCCGTGATGCTCCGTCAAAATATAATTGCCAAATGTCATTTTTTAAAGTCATATTGCAATCTAGAACTTCATCTGGAATGTCCTCATATAACTTTGATGTTTCCGGTATAGGATGAGCAGCTAAGAAATCAGCTAATGCTTGACCCTTTACTGATTTTTGAGGTATATAAACCATGTCATAAGGGGTGAGCAGCATCACCCAGGTAGCTAACCTAAAGTTAAGAATGCTTGGCTTTCTCATCAATACCCGAATAGGATTTATTCTGGAGATGACATGGATAGTCTGTCCTGTCACATAATGTCTGGTCTTTTGGACAGCAAAAACCAAGGCCAGACATTCCTTTTCTACAGGAGTATACCTGTGTTTCGCTCCGACCATCATTCGGCTAAGATAATAAATCGCTTGTTCATGCCCTATATCACTTTTTTGTGCAAAAAGAGCACCAAGTGAATGATCCAACGCTCGAACATATAACAAAAATGGTCTTCCTATCCCTGGAGGTACCAAAACAGGTGGATTTGTAAGATATTGCTTGATGTCATTGAAGGCTTTCTGATATGCCTCATCCCAAACAAATGATACACCCTTCTTTAATAGACGGATGAAAGGCTGACATCTTCCAGAGAGATTGGATATGAACCTCCTGATATATGCAATGCGACCTTGGAAGCCATGGAGTTCTTTTAAATTGTGTGGAGGACGCATTTCAAGAAGTGCTTTAACCTTATCAGGATCAACATGGATACCCTGAGAAGTAATGACAAATCCTAAAAACTTGCCACTGGAAACCCCTAAGAAAGACTTAGTAGGGTTCATTTTCAATTGATGTTGGCGCATCAATTCAAATACTGTCTTCAAGTCTTGAATGTGATCATCTTTTGACCGACTCTTAACAGCAATGTCATCTACATAACATTCTACTGTCTTCCGTAGATGTTCTTGAAAGATGTTGCTCATGGCCCGTTGATATGTGGCACTGGCATTTTTAAGACCAAACGGCATCACCGTATAGCAGTAAACCCCAAGGGGTGTACGAAAAGCGGTATGTTTCTCATCTTCTGGATGCATCTTAATTTGATTATATCCTGAGAATCCATCCATGAAAGACATACGTTCAAAACCGCATGTATTGTCTATCATGACATCAGTAATTGGAAGTAGAAATTCGTCTTTTGGACAAGCTGCATTAAGATCTCGAAAATCTATGCAAACTCGGACTTTTCCGTTCTTCTTTATAACAGAAACAATGTTGGCAACCCAATCGGGGTGTTGTTCTTCACGAACAAAACCACACGTGATCAACTTTTTGACTTCTGCTTCAATTGCATCCTTCATGTATGGCCGAAAACGTCATTGCTGTTATTTTACAGGCTTAGTATTAGAAAGAATATTGAGTTTATGAGTAGCAACTTTGGGATCTAAACCTGGCATATCCTCATAACTCCATGCAAAAAAATATATTCTTTGATTAGTTTTATCAATTCTTCCTTTTCATCTTCAGGAAGATTCTTACTGATGAATATTGGTTTGGGCGTAGTTCCATCTCCAACGTCAATCTGGACAATCTCGTCCTCTGTAGGTTGTTGTCGTTGTTCGAAACGAAGTTTCCATTGAGTGTCCATCTGTTGAGCCCAAGGATCATTCTCAAATGGCTTGGATTCATCATCAATTTGAACCATGTAAGCTGAAAATATTTGCTCAGATTCATCATAATAGTCTCCTTTAACACACGAGGAGTGAAAAATATCGGATTCAATGAATTGGACTTCTTCTAAATATGATGATTGTGAAGAGCTAGAATAGAATTTTTCTTGTATATCATCATTAAACATATGGGACGGATCATATCCCAATCCATGACGAGTTTTCTGGTAAAATGGATCACCACATAATGGTAGTCGTCTACCTTTGCCTTGATTAAGACCTTGCATAGTCTTTAAATCATATCCCATATTCTGGATAATTTTGAGAGATTGTTGACTATATCTGTCAATTCAGATTCTTTCTTTATCTTTATCCCTCAAATCATCTTTCTGAGCAATAGGGATATTTCTAGCCAGGCTAAACACAATTTGGCGCTTGTTTTTCTTATCAGACGGAACCACGAAATAAGATTCTTTGTGACGTCTATAAATTACACAAGCTTGCGATGAAGCGGCTACAGTAAGAAGATAGGGAAAAGATGTTAGAAACCTTTGAGCATAAGGTCCGATATCGACATGAGAAGGAAAAGAATTTTTCTTATTGTCAATGTATAAGGTTTCCTCTGTGTCTATGTCGTCTTTATATTGATGACTTTGATTATCAGAAGATAAAGTCATTCTTTCAATAAACTTGACAGCCATATACTCAAAAAGAAAATCTTTATTGATATCAAAAAGTACAGAATGATCAATATTTACATTATTTACAATTTGACTACTATGCTTCAGATTAATCACTAGTGGATTATCATCCGTCTTCTGCGTAGATTTGCCAAGATTGACAATCAGAGGAGGTTCTGGATCATTCGTACGAAATGTACGCCCTTTGACTTTGATCACAAGAGGTTGAACTTGGCTTTTAACAGGAACATTTACTGATTCCTCAGATGAAGCTTGAGTTCTTCCTTTAACCTTGATCATCAAAGGTTGATTGTTGACAGATTGGGGTTGGATTCGCCCTTTGACTTTGATATTCAAAGGTTGCTCTTCTGGCAGATCTTCGTTAATAGACTGATCTTCAGCAGATGATTGATCTTCAGCCAAATCTGATATCTCTTTCACATGCTCTTGTTTGTAAAGCCTTGAGTCAGAAAAATAGGCTTCAACACCTTTGAAAGGATTGATATCATCAAACTCAGTCTTCACAACCCCTTGGGGATCCACATACTTGAAACATTGGTGGAGAGTCGAAGGCACGATGTTATGCTCATGTAACCATGGTCTTCCAAGAAGAATATTGTAGGATACGTCTGAGTTAATAACATAAAATGTTGCCATAGTTCGAAGATCACCAATCTGAATCTTCAGACGAATCTTCTCCAGTGGTTTACTCTTTCCAGAGTTGAAACCAACTATTGTGGTACTAGTGTAAGTCAGATCACTAGTAGGAATCCTCAATGGTCTTAGCATACTTTAAAGAATTATGCTAATGGAAGACCCAGGATCAATGTAAATTCTGTCAACTTCAATGGATTCGATATACCCAGTGTAACACAAAGGCCTATCATGCTTGTTATGCTTCAACAGCATATCCTCTTGTGTGGAGGTAATATTGGGAATTGCTTCCATCACACTATGAAATTACGGGCATGATACTGGTATATTGTCAGGAGTCTTGAGTTTAGCTAAGCAGGAGTCAGCTTGTAGCAAAGCTTCACTCAAAGTTTCGCAACTTTCTCTAGAAAGGTGAAGCAACTCGAAAATAGATAATCTAGCCGGAGTATTAGCTAACTGGGCTAAAATATCAAATTTATAGGGTTTCATCACCACCCCCTGACTGGAAGTAGACTTCAACGGGACATCGAAGCGTACCGCTTTCTGTTTTCCCTTTTCAACCACAGCATGAGCAAGAGACGGCTGAGTTGATGGTGTTTCAACATTATCAGCTTCCTTGGAGGATCCCTCATAATCTTTGTGGTACTCTTTTCCAGATCTTGTACCAGCAAAAGTTTCTTCTTCAGATCAGAAGAAGGAAGTACCATATTGCAGGATTTAATCTTCCTTTCCTTAGCCTTCTTCTTGTGAGGATTGTTATGAGGAACCTTAGAACCCAATCCAACAGTGGATTTTTGATTTTGAATTTGTAAAGGAAGTCGTATCCCTTTATCATAATTTAAACCTTCTGCCTTTTGAAAATCATAACCCATCTTTTTCATGAGAAGGATAGATTGTTGACTGTACAAGTAAGTAGGCAGTGGACTTTCAACAGGTGGTTCCATAGAGGAGGAAGAAGAAATCCCTGAAACTACAGGAGAATAAGGAATAACCGTCTCTGCAGCTACGGGAGGAAAAAGGATTTGGGATACGAGGAAAAATGTAATGCCCCGCTCCGTACAGCGCATTACGCTGAAGCGTTGACTCAATGAGTCACGTTGAACCAAAGAAATATATCAATGCAAAACGATACGAGAGTTAAGTTGTCCCAAGCAATGCATCAACTGAGTCGATACGAAGAGTTGCCTTGTCCCGAAAGAATGCATCGAGGGAATCGATGCGAAGTGCCGCGTTGCCCCGAAGGATGAGTGTGTTGAATCGGTTCGAAGATTCTAAGAAATCGAATCGACCAAGGCGCAAGTCCGAATCGTTGCAAGTATTGATTTTATTTGGATTCGTGTGCAGGTTATACTTTGACGGGAAAATATTAGAGGTCGATCTTTTGACATATTTAGTAAGGGGTCCGCGAAATCAAATCGTCGCCTTGCGACGGGCCGAGACTTGGGCACGCTAAGGCAAATCGGACGTATAACTCAATGAAGCACGAAGTGCTCGAATGGCTAAGTCAGGAGAGTGACCGTACAACAAAGTTATAAAATCGAGCCGCATCGGCTCGGCAAAACGACGAAGGCGTATCGACTCAAGGTGGGAGATTGACTTCTTTTTTACTCCTTCATTTGATAAGTCAAATATATCATTGTATGCTAAAAGTTAACCTATTGATGCCACGGGCGTGGTCCGATCGGAGATAAATCATAGTGTGAGTTGAACACTAAGTTAGAACAATTGAAATGAAACGTGCATCAATATGCACAAGTCGCTATGGGACATTGGATATTGTATAGACGAGCGCCTCGGTGCGCAAGCCATAAGAACATGGGATAACTGTACTCGGCGAGTGCCTTAGTGCACGAACCATACCGTGCCTTTGCTGTACAAGTTAGACGGCTAGAACATTGAAAGACAATAGGCGAGCGCCCTAGCGCACAAGCCCCGAACATTGAATGCTAAGTTATAGAACATGAAAATATGGTCGAACGTGCCTACGTGCACGGGATAATAAAAGATGGCTTCGTTGCGAGAGAATACAGTTGTGGCATGAATGTGGCAGAACTGTCGGATATGACATAGTGCCTCGAAAGGTGCTCAAGACCTTCGGGTCGTTCGGTTGACGAGCATTGAGTTGAGGCACGATGCCATTGAATCATTGAAACGAAGTATGAAATGTAAGAACACAGAAAGTTAACGAAAGAGATGCGAGACGATAAGTCTGAGTCTCGGACTCAAGACTATGTTTGGTTGTTTGAATTTGATTGCTTGAATGATAGGGCGTTGCATGGTCGAATGGGATGGACTTGAGAATAAATGTGATAATTGCCCGTGCATGGGTGTTTCCCCCAAAACGGTTAAATGTCGGAGGAGCGCCCCGGAACCGATTGGCCGCGGAGGGATTCGAATAATCTTTGTAGGCGCACATCCTTAAACGAGTAGCGCTCGTCTTATAGATGGAAAAGGCCGCAAATGTTGGCATACAGCGGGAACGTTTCGGTTGTTGGGCCCGTAACCCACCCGTGAAACGCCGGGCAGCCCGACAAATATTAAGAAAAGAAGGAGAGAAAAGAAAGGAACTCCTTTAGTCCATTCCGGCACGGATACGCCAACGGCCCTCATATAGTTAAGGAACGAGGGATTGAAAGTATAGGCGCATATGCGTCCCGCATAGAGATCCTGCTTAGAGATGCACAATAACATGACAGGGAAGGATTACGGCGTATTCACCTTGCATTGGTGCAAGGGCGAGTGCGTCGACTTGGTAAGTCGTGCCACGAATCAAACACGAGATTACTTGTTTGTTTGCCTATTCAATTCGATAACATACTGCTATGATAACATGCTTTACGCTTTCGAAGATGCCATGAAATTGACCCTAAGGAGAACATAGCAACATCATAAGCTAAGTTGCATGATTCAACATAAATATTAAAATGTCGATTTGGAAAGATGATCTTTGCTTCAGTACATGCGAGGACGAACGTACTGATCCCCCACCAGATTCATGTAGGGTGCAGAGAATGGATTGCTCGCGACGAAGCGTTGCTTGAATGTGTTAAGGCTTGGAATGCCGAAGCGCATTGAAGCGTGCTATCACATTGACGCTCGGACTACGCAGCTGGATTGATGCGGCCGAGATATAGAAGGCATGATGTATGGAACGGTAAAATCCTTTGTGGGCAAGAGAGAACCTGAGTGTTGTAGCCAATCTGGCATGTATTGTTAGGCTATCGAAAGCCTTTGTAATCTCTGTTTCGGATATCAATAAAGAGATTTTTTTTCGTATACTCTGTTTCCTTTTGTTGTTAAATATCGAATCAAAAGATAACCATTTGAGAACTTGTCATCTTGCCTTGCACGAGCGCAACTCCAGGCTCGTGCGGCATCACGCCCCCAGCGAGGACGATGATTCGGGTGATTCCGGGTCGGGGCGTGACAAATTAGTATCAGAGCTCTAGGCTCAATTTCCTCTGGACGCTCGCTTCATTACAATTCAAAAAGTTGCCCACCACCACTTGATATCACTCTTGACTCTACTCGATGCCGTACTGAATGTTCCATACAATAAGTCTAATACAAATCATGAAATTTTGCCGCATGTGTTTTAGAAATTTCATGATGTTTTCTAAGAAAGTCGCGAAGGGTATATTGCATTGAATGCAACGAGCCGTAAAAATGTTAGTTGCTACAAGCGCAACAAATTATGAAATACGATTTGGGATGTTGTTGTTGCAATGTAACATGTTGAATGAGAAATAAAATGATGCACGAAGTGCAATGAGTAATGGTGAATATACGTTAAAAAGAAAGTGAGAAGTGATAAGCCAATACCGAATGTGTTAAACGGATTGTGCATCGACTTGGAATGTCGAGAGTAATTCGTTGCACGAGGTGCGGTAAATGTCGGAAATGATCGTTGCACGATGTGCAATGCGTATTGAAAGTAAAAAAAAATTATTGCACGTGGTGCAACGAATATCAAATTAATCGTTGCACGAAGTACAAAGGAAATTGGAAATAAATCGTCGTACAAAGTGAAATAAAATATCAGAAATAAATCGTAGCACGATGTGCAATGCGTATCGGAAGTGAAATTTGTTGCACGGGGTGCAACGCGTATCTAAATAAATTGTTGCACGAGATGCAACGTAAGGAAAGAATTGAAATCGTAAATCGATAGAACGAATCGTTCGGTTGCACACCAAACTTATGTTGGCAAGCGAGAACATTGACCGGATCGTGTCGGGTATTGATAAAAAATCAAAGTTACGGTTGTGATCAAGCACGATCACTGCGGAAATCGTGAGTCGAAAGAAAATGTTGGTTTATATTAAGTATAGTGCGAGGGAAATGGCTTGAATTCCGAGTGGTATATGCCATACAACGTAGGCGATGAATGACTCAATTCTGAGTGGTATATGGTGTATCACTTGTACGATGATTTGCATCGACGTGTTATGGAAATTGCGAAAGGTTTGTCCGCAACGGACGGAAGAGTACCGAGACTCGATTGAAAATTTGTATAACGGTATGTTGATGCAAGTGTTCTTCGAAAATCGGTTGGGACGATAAGGCGAGACTTGTATCGATGATCGATTCGTCGGACGGAAGTTATAAGTTGGTCGGACGACCAAGACTAGCGAAATGATTATGCCTTGATACAATAATCGGATCGACGGAAAAGGGAAAACTCGAGCTTACGAATGAGTCGCACGACTTGCGATCTCGATAGCAATGTTGGACGAGGCGAATCGAATCGCACGACTTGCGATCTCGATAGGAATGTTCGGCTAGGCAAATCGAATCGTACGACTTGCGATTTCGATAGAAATGTTGGGCGATGCGAATTGTAATCGAATCGCACGATGTACGACTTCGGTGAAGAGTTGGTTGACGTGAGTAATCGGGACTAAGAAATAGTTGGTTATGTTACGGCGACACTCATTTGAGTATGACTGAAAACACGCAAAACTTAGAGGACGAGATCGTATAACTCGAGGACACGATGTTGGATAATCGGTAACTCGGTTACGCGATCAAAGTATAGCGGGTTGCGGCGAATCGGAGAACGAGTAGATGCGTATGGAAAAGTTTGTTGCGAACTTGGATGTATGTGATGCGATTTAAGTTGACGTTGAAACGGATTCGAAGTCGACCCACTTGCTATCGAAATTGATATGAACTATCAAGATCGATACGCAAGGAAACGTAAGCACGATATGGGAATACAAAATGGAGTACGCCTTGCGCTATCAAAATTTTGTAAGTAACGATACGAGAATGAACGAATTTTATTGATCGTAAATTTTGTGACTAATCAAGACGAGACTATAAGTCATCGACGATTGCTCGATGCGTATAGCATCTCGTGTGTCGACCCGTGAATAAGATAGACTCGAACTTGATGCGAATAGATGTTTCGTAAATTGCGGAATCATCGACGACAGTGCATGACTTGACTTGGAGGATAGTTGCGCATCAGTTGCGCTGATAGAAATAGTTTTGTCCGAAATTGGGTAGTCGCATAGAATCGTCGAAACATGATTTGGCTCCGAAATAAGATATAGCATGGTTCGTAGTAAACTGTCCTTCGGTAATGATCCATAATTATCGAGCGTAGCTTCGGGGCAGCTGACCCTAGAAGACTTGACCGCCAAATCAAATTGAATGCTGCAGACCGTAAGATGACCCATGCGATATCGCATATAAGATTACACCGATAACAAATATAACACGGTGCATGTTGACGATAAGTCTAGGCGATCGAAAATTGTTGGAACAGCTTTCGATTGAGAATGATATAGTTAGATTTTGAGTATTCGTCGGATGAATACTTGAATGGTTATGTTGGTCGACGGTCGAACTAGAATCCACCAACGGACTTGGTAATTCGGATAGGCGATTACGAGAAACGTGCTATGCACGAGAGGGAACGATAAGGGAATGACTTACGAGTCATGTCGTTAGATTCGGATTCACCTTACAATTGAGCTTGCGTGAATCGAAATTTACATTCGATGTTGCGAGATGGATAAGTTGGGAATTTGGCTATCGAATTCCTACTTGTTAGGAAATTGAATGTAAGACGCGTCGTAAAGACCTTCGTGCTAAGGCGATCATTGCCTTGAGAACTGTCGCCTTGCTGTAAACTTTCATGTCGGATAGATTATGGCCATTGTGCAATGTCAATTTAAACTTACGTCGGGATAATCTAAGCACGGGGACTATGTAAGTTACCTAGCGGGTGTAGTCCTGAATTTTGATATGTTTACAAGTCAACAAAGAAAATCGTATCGAGATAAGTTGCATAGCCAGACTTCGGAAATAGTTAGGTGGCGACATCGAACGCAAGGCGTTGCGAAGGATCGTTGCGATCGGATGCGCGACGGCTTGACGCGACGCGTAGAATTGATAGTCCCGATAAAACATACGAAATGAGAAATGCGATTTTGAATCGCGTCGCATGCAGTAACTTTGTTGAATGAATCGCGTGTGTATCAATATGCATATGCGATAAAATTTCGAGAACTGTTGCTAAGGATAAGTCCGATCGAGAGTACAAGATGGCAAGCATAGGATTGAAATTTACCTATCAGCTTTGTTCCAATTTGCTACCACTGGAATTGGTCAAAATACATATATCTTCGGGATGCCTTGAATATAGGTATGAATCCAAATCGAGTTGTACACAAAATTCAAATCGAGCTGCAGGGATAACTTTAAAATGTTAATGAAAAGCTTGCGAAATAGTGTAAAACTGAACAACATTGGTCGGGCGAGATCGTGAAACGATCTACAAAACACTTAGTCGGAGTGTTGGTTTTGGTTCGAGGACGAACCTTGTTTTGAGTGGTATATTCTGTAATGCCCCGCTCCGTACGACGCATTACGCTGAAGCGTTGACTCAATGAGTCACGTTGACCCAAGGAAATGTATCGATGCAAAACGATACAAGAGTTAAGTTGTCCCAAGCAACGCATCAACTGAGTCGATGTGAAGAGTTGCCTTGCCCCGAAAGAATGTATCGAGTGAATCGATGCGAAGTGCCGCGTTGTCCCGAAGGATAAGTGCGTTGAATCGGCTCGAAGATTCTAAGAAATCGAATCGACCAAGGCGCAAGTCCGAATCGTTGCAAGTATTGATTTTAGTTGGTTTCGTGTACAGGTTATACTTTGACGGGAAAATATTAGAGGTCGATCTTTTAACATATTTAGTAAGGGGTCCGCGAAATAAAATTGTCGCCGCCGAGACTTGGGCACGCTAAGGCAAATCGGACGTATAACTCAATGTAGCACGAAGTGCTCGAATGGCTAAGTCAGGAGAGTGGCCATGCAACAAAGTTATGAAATCGAGCCGCATCGGCTCGACAAAACGACGAAGGCGTATCGACTCAAGGTGGGAGGATTGACTTCTTTTTTACTCCTTCATTCGATAAGTCAAATATATTATTGTATGCTAAAAGTTAACCTATTGACGCCACGGGCGTGGTCCGATCGGAGATAAATCATAGTGTGAGTCGAAGACTAAGTTAGAACAATTAAAATGAAACGTGCATCAATATGCACAAGTCGTTATGGGACATTGGATATCGCATAGGCGAGCGCCTCGGTACGCAAGCCGTAAGAACATGGGATAACTGTACTCGGCGAGTGCCTTAGTGCACGAACCATATCGTGCCTTTGCTATACGAGTTAGACGGCTAGAACATTGAAAGACAATAGGCGAGCGCCCTAGCGCGCAAGCCCCGAACATTGAATGCTAAGTTATAGAACATGGAAATATAGTCGAACGTGCCTACGTGTACGGGATAATAAAAGATGGCTTCGTTGCGAGAGAATACAGTTGTGGCTTGAATGTGACGGAACTGTCGGATATGACATGGTGCCTCGAAAGGTGCTCAAGACCTTCGGGTCGTTCGGTTGACGAGCATTGAGTTGAGGCACGATGCCATTGAATCATTGAAATGAAGTATGAAATGTAAGAACACAGAAAGTTAACGAAAGAGATGCGAGACGATAAGTCTGAGTCTCGAACTCAAGACTATGTTTGGTTGTTTGAATTTGATTGCTTGAATGATAGGGCGTTGCATGGTCGAATGGGATGGACTTGAGATTAAATGTGATAATTGCCCGTGCACGGGTGTTTCCCCCAAAACGGTTAAATGCCGGAGGAGCGCCCCGGAACCGATTGGCCGCGGAGGGATTCGAATAATCTTTGTAGGTGCACATCCTTAAACGAGTAGCGCTCGTCTTATAGATGGGAAAAGCCGTAAATGATGGCATACAGCGGGAACATTTCGGTTGTTGGGCCCGCAATCCACCCGTGAAATGCCGGGCAGTCCGACAAATATTGAAAAAAGAAGGAGAGAAAAGAAAGGAACTCCTTTAGTCCATTCCAGCGCGGATACGCCAACGGCCCTCATATAGTTAAGGAACGATGGATTGAAAGTGTAGGCACATATGCGTCCCGCATAGAGATCCTGCTTAGAGATGCACAATAACATGACAGGAAAGGATTATGGCGTATTCACCTTGCGTCGGTGCAAGGACGAGTGCATCGACTTGGTAAGTCGCACCACGAATCAAACACGAGATTGCTTGTTTGTTTGCATATTCAATTCGATAACATGCTGCTATGATAACATGCTTTACGCTTTCGAAGATGCCATGAAATTGACCCTAAGGAGAACATAGCAAGATCATAAGCTAAGTTGCATGATTCAACATAAATATTAAAATTTCGGTTTGGAAAGATGATCTTTGCTTCAGTACATGCGAGGACGAACGTACTGATCCCCCACCAGCTTCATGCAGGGTGCAGGAAATGGATTGCTCGCGATGAAGCGTTGCTTGAACGTGTTAAGGCTTAGAATACCGAAGCGCATTGAAGCGTGCTATCGCATTGACGCTCGAACTACGCAGCTGTATTGATACGACCGAGATATTAAAGACATGATGTATAGAACGGTAAAATCCTTTGTGGGCAAGAGAGAACCTGAGTGTTGTAGCCAATCTGGCATGTATTGTTAGGCTATCAAAAGCCTTTGTAATCTCTGTTTCGGATATCAATAAAGAGAATTTGTTTCGTATACTCTGTTTTCTTTCGTTGTTAAATATCGAATCAAAAGATAACCATTTGAGAACTTGTCATCTTGCCTTGCACGAGCGCAACTCCAGGCTCGTGCAGCATCATGCCCCCTGCGAGGACGATGATTCGGGTGATTCCGGGTCGGAGCGTGACAAAAAATTCCTGTAGGAGCCTTTTCATAAGAAGCAAAGACTTATTGTGCCCTGTATAAGGGAATACTATTCATGGCTAGCCACTGCTGGTGAGTAAGCTTGAGCTTGGCAGGAGGAGCCAGACTTGGAGGCATATGTTCAATCCTCTCAGTCTATCTTCCAAAGGAATGCCGTCCCATAGATGATCCAAATCATCAGGATCTGGAATAACATGAGAAATCATGTTGTAGGTTTTGACTTTCTTACCTTTCTTGGATTTTGAAGTTTTACTTTCATCTTCCATTTCAGGTATTAAGTCAGGATGTACCCACATAATCTCACCATTCTTTAATGTAAGAGGCAACAATCCTTCATTTTTCTCCCTGGCAGGCGGGATATTCAAAATCTTCATCGTCGCCTTCGGAATTGGGACAATTCCATCTGGTACTTGTTGTGGAGGAAAATCTCCAAATTGAAGAGAAACTATATTGGTTGTAACCGTATGGTCATCATTGGTTAAAGCAATAGCACTACCATTTATCAGCTCTTGGATTTTCTTCTTCAAAACATAGCAAACACTGGTAGGATGATTAATGTATCTATGATAGATACAATATTTGGGATTGTTAGTCAGATTCACCTTATTGGGCCTCTTTGGCTCTGGAATCTGAAGTTTTCCACTCTTCACCAGACATTGGAATATCCCTGGGATATCACTTTCGTCAAAAGAGTATTCTTCTTTTGACCTGGAAGATTATTAATTATTCAGCGTCATTTTATTCTTGGAAAGATTGACCATAAGAGTGTCTTTTCATTTCATATTACGATTGCCGGAATTATTACCAGGATTACTTTTCTTTCCTTTATCCTCAGAGGCGAAAATCATCCCATGTTTACGAGCCAACCTACCATTAGTCTCGGCGGAAACTGCTGCTATGATAAATGAAGCCCAATCTGTGAATTAGGAACCCGTGAAGACAGCGATAGATGGTCGCAGATTCATCTTACATGTATCAATCAGTGCTGAATCTGGCATACCAGGGGGCATCTTTAAAGTTGCCTGTCGGAAACGTTCAATGAACGTCCGAGTATTTTCTTTCTCCTTTTGCTTAATTTCTATTAAGGAGGACATGTTCATGTCCATACCTCCTTCATAGAAACGGGAGAGAAATATTGCCTTAAATTCGTCAAAAGACGAAATACAATTGTCGGGTAAACTACGATACCAGTCGTAAGCTGAACCCGTCAAGCATCCAATGAATAATCTAGTGAGAAGAGCATCATTTTTCTGCAAATGTACAGTCATAATATCAAAGTAATTGATATACTGACTAGGAGAAGCCTTTCCATCAAACAATACCATGGACTGTGGCTTGAATTTCGGTGGAAAAGGTACATCATTCCAATGAGGAGGATAAGGTTGCTTAATCCCTAACCTCTGGAGTTGATCCTTTTGCTTCAAAACTTCAAACTGTGCTTTGAGCTCACGCACCGCTTGAATAGCTTCATTGGTTTGTGGAAGCACATTTGATTGAAAAGTTGTTGGTTGTACCGTAATCCCCACCGGAGATGGTACATCTTCTGGAATGATGGGATCTGGAGATGCAAAATTTTGGTTAACAGTAAGCTCTTGGATATTCAAAGGTATATCAACCCCTTGGCTATCTTGAGTTGGTGCTGCTGTCTGAACCGGTGTTACAATTGCTGGTTGAGCAGTTTGTTGAGCCGTTATTATCTGGTGCATACTTTGCATCATGTTAAGCATGTCTTTCAATGATTGCTCAACAGCAGTAAGACGTTGTTCTGTATTAACTGATGACGTCTCTGGTTCATCTCTAATAGCGTAGGATTCAACCTCTCTTGAAGATACAGAAGGATTAGTATAGAAGTATGAATCAACACTATCAGTTTCGGACTCAAGAGATTGAGTACCCCCAGCTTCAGAATCAGAAGTCTGCAATTGTCTTTGTCTTCTTGATCGAGTATTCTGATATACTCCTTCAAAAGAATCAAGAAGTCTGTTGAATTGTTGTTGACCTGGGGTTTGGGATGTGTTCTGTCTAGGACGTCGTCCTCTGTTGGTGTGAGATGCCATGTTGACTGACGCATATGACAACTCATTAGCTTGTTGTTCGGGTGCATTAAAATTCAATCGATCAAAAACTGACCGTCTGGAAGCCGAGCAACAACATTTGATCACAATCTGGTGACACTCACAGTGATAATTTTCTTGAGGGGAGCGTCACGGGAGATTGTCTATTTTTACGCTTTTGCATTAGCAATTCACGTAAATCAGAAGGAGTAGTCTTCTTTATTACATTTGGGATAGCAAAACGTTTAGTCCCTTGTGTATAAAGAAGATTACTGGCTGCATTCGCAGAACCAAACTGTACATTTCTACGCATTTGGAGTTCTGTACGTAAATCTTGAGATTTTTTAGCACGAAGAACTCCATTTTCATTGCGTGTGATTTGTAGGTTTGGTACTTTGCGTAGAGCAGTATAAGAAGACTGTTGGTGTAGAACTGAAGCTTTACCAACAACATTTTTACGCTGTATGTATTTAGGTACATTCACATTAGATGTAAAAATATCGTTGCGAATTTTATCTACACTGTCACAGACAGGAGACTTACCTTTATGCGTAGAGCGTAAAAATTGATTATCTACCACGTCACAGACGGATGACTTTCCTTTACGCGAAGAGCGTAATTTTTGTGTGTCTACCACGTCACAGACGGGAGACTTATTTTTACACTTAGAAGCACAAGCATTAGAGTCTGCCTCATTACAAATGGGAGACTCGTTCTTATGTACTAAGCGTAAAATTTGGTTTTTACCCACTGGGCGTAAAACCCGATTATCTTCACCGTCACAGACGGGAGATAACTTGCCACACTTAGAGTGCAACGCTGAAGTAAGGACTGCCTCATTACGAACGGGAGCCCCTGCGACAGGAGTGGGAAGAATTCTCTTGCCCTCAGAAGCAACAGAGAGATCAGAAGCTATTTTGGATTTAGGAATCCAAAATTTTTGTGCTTTGCGAGATTTTTGAACATTGGAGCGGCGAGAACCACCCCCAGTTTGGAGCATTTCTTCATAAGCAGTCTGGTCGAAGTGTACAACCAGAGTCTTCTTTGTCGATCCAATCGACACATCATCGTATTGAGCAATTGTCTCCTTGTCATAGGAGAAGGTCGTCCCCAGCAGAGTCGCCATTTTTGTTTCACTTAACAAAATGCATGGAAGTCGGATTTTGAAATAAAATAAGAAAAAGTACACGAAGTACAAATTTGATTCTGGGAAGTATTGCTATGGAAGTCTGATCTGTAAATGATCACTTTGTTCTTTGGACCATACGATGATGATGAAGATCACTGCTAGTAGATGAACAATTGGAAGAACTAAGTCACCAGAAAGGTATCGACGTACTTGGGCACTGATGGCGAGGCCGAATGCTTTCCTGCTTTGCTTCACTCTGTTCTGGAAGAAAAGTTGAAGAAGAATGCTCCAAAAAATCAAAGTCTCTGGGCTATGATCTCTATGTATTCTCTTCTTTCTCTCTGTATCTCTATATAAAAAAAATCAGTCTATTTATAGACTTGGCTTCTTGTGCGTAAAAACTCAGCAAAAGTTCCGTCTTTACGCTGACAACTGCCACCCATGACCGAAGTCATCCTCGGCATACGTTGACACGTGTTCCATTATTTCAATAAGAATAGGATGCACGTACACACGTTCTTCGAGATGTGTGGCATGAAAGCCATGTAGGCAAACCACGTTCTGAATTGGAATAGGGCGTAAGACAACCCAAATATACCCTGAGCGTAAAGTAGCAGACTAGGCGTACAATAGCCCTGATGTAGACTTCCCGCGTAAGGTGGTTGTTAAATAACCTTGAGCGTAAAAGTAGCCCAAATAAACCTTACGCACACGTCAACCGTTGAGCGTAAAAACTCGTATAGTCTTCGTGCGTAAAAGAAGCCATATTATGAGCGTAAAGTGGCTCAGTCCATATACTAAACGACAAATGGGCCTCTGTGTAAAACAAATCCCTTTGATTTCTGTGATATATGCCATCATTAAATCTTCATGTCAGACTTTGCATTAAATGCAAGACTTGACAGCTTTATCCAGCGTAAAAGTGGCTAGCATGTCTTGGACGTAAAATTATTAGCTTTGACCCGGGCGTAAAGTGATTAGCCACTCCTTGGTGTAAAGTGGATCGATTTGAATGGAATGATCCTTATCTTTGACTCATTCTTATGAAGCATTTTTTACGCTCCTACAGGTGCTGGCTTGACGTTTTGTGCTGTGGTTTGGAATATTGGTTTTTGATAAGTTCTTCTGTTGGTTTTGGTTCTGTGGGTTTTCGAAATTTTCGAGTTTAGATTTCGGGTTTAACAATACTTCTGTTGCGGTTTTGATTTCGGATTTAATATTATTCCTGGGTGGGAATACTTGTAGTTGGATAATTGGAGTCCCTGGGACAGTTATTGGTGTTTTTGGCATTTCTTCCAGTATAGGGTTGTCCCAATTACAGAGGGGATGCTGCCCGAATTTTCAGAAAATATTTTAAAAAGGGATTTCTATAAAATTCTAATTTCTAAAACCGGCATTTGCAAAAGATTTGTTGTTTTGGTTTTCGATTACCTTTTACCAGGCGACGACCAAATTCGGTCTATGGGCCCTAGCGAAATACAAACGAAACCGGCCACTCCGGACGTTGAGGCATTAGCTAGAATGCGAAGTGATATTTTGGACCAAATCTGAGACTCTTTAATATTATATTATATTTTATTTTATTTTATTTTTGGAACTGGTACTGCTTTTTAGCATTTATGGTACAGGGCCTCGGCCTGCTGAATGGACCGCTTTCCGGCGTTCAGGATTCATCTGAGTTTTATTATTATTTTTAAAAAATTTGATTTATGTAAAGGTTGTAAGGGCATAAGCCCAGTTTTCTATTTTCTTTGCTGCGACCCTGTATTACGTAGAATAGATTTTATTTATTTTTTGGGATGTTGGTTTGTCGATAAACTCGTAAAATATTACAAAGACATTACTTTGGATATAGAAAATTATAACATTTTCTCACAATAAATAATTAGTAAAATTACAAGTTTGTATTGTTTAAACAAATTCACATCTTCTCATTTAAGAAAAATGTACTTATATATATATTTTTTAAAAATACAAAGTTTTGCCAAATTAACCGATAATTGCCATTTTTCTAATTAATCAATAACCGACTTATTTAATTAAATAACAACGAACGTAGATTGCGACGTTAGACGATTTCTGGTAGATTAATTAATAAACTTAAAACCTGACTAGGGTCTACTTCTAGAGATTGTAACTAGCACACCTAGAATGGTTTCGTTATGGTTCTAAGCCAAGGTTCTCAAGTGTAGGATCTCGGAGACGAACCTGACATCCTCCTCGGTACCGACTTTCCCGATCCAGTCAACTAAACAGAAGCAAGTTACGTTTATATTTTCTTGTATTTTATTTAGTAATTGTCAAGCTGCATGTTTAAACCATATTGCTATACGGAACCCTCTCCTAGGGTTCAAATGTTGATTGATATTGATTGTGGGGATTGGGAGAATAGTGTAACGTTTATGGCCAATACCCCCTATATTGCAGAATTATGCGAGCTTACCCCTCTTACACACGGGAATAAGTCGTATCGCGTCGCTAGGACGCTATTGTATAACCCAAGCCGGTCATAGACGATTATATATTCAAATCACATTGTTTTTAATCGTAGAACTACTGGAAAATATTGTTTCAACTGTTTAGCCTGCACTTTTCCATTATTATTTGAAATATGAGATACATATTCGTACTTGCTCCCTCCTGACTGGAGACAACATTCTTAGGTGACTTTGAGGATGCTGAGCTATTGTACAATAGCTACTATGATCCGGTTTTGTACCCTGTGGTGTTGCCGGAGTCCCCCTTGGAGGACGCAGGACCTGAGGCCGACGAGCCGACCTCTTAGCTATTCGTTTCCAGTTTTCTAGTTTTTTGTTTTGGAATTTTGTTAATTTGAATTCAGCATTTCATTTTAATTCTTATATTCCAGTTGTACTTTTAAGATGTTGAATAAAATTTTTAAAAATTCCGTATATTGAGTTGTGACAAATGTACAGCTGTTGTTGTGAATACCTGCATATAGAGCAGCTTACTGTCGCCGTCTCACAACGGTGCAGGCTGAACATGATCAAGTTCGACCCAATTATTTGGGATCGGGTCATGCCATCCTCCTGGGTCGCCCCTCGCTCTGCCAGTCTTCCTTCCCCCTGACCCGACGCCCCCCTCCCGTCGCCCCTCTCGCCGCGCCACCCCCGGCCTCGGTAGCCGCCTTCCTCTCGGCGCTTCCTCCCGCCGTGCCACCCCCCGCCTCGGCAGCAGCCTTCCTCCCGGCGCTTCCTCCTGCCGCGCCACACTCCGCCTCGGCAGCGACCTTCCTCCAAGCGCCCCCTTCTCGTCGCGCCTCCCCCAGCCTCGACGGCGGCCTTCTTCCCGGCGCCCCCCTGAGGTGGCACTAGACCCCCCTCCCAGTCCCCTCGGTTGCGTCCTCCTGGTCCCCTCCAGTCCATGGCGGCTCAGGCCCCCCCTACTCTTCGCTGTGGCGCGCCTTCCGCTGCCCCCTTGGGGTCGAGCCACTCCTTCTCGCCCCAGCCGTCGCCTTGGGACCCCCGGCGGACTTGTTCGCCGTTCTCCCCCACTTGGGGCCGACATCCTCGCCGGTTCTCTCTCCTCGGCCGTGGCTCCCTCCCGTGGGTTGAGCCCCCCCCCCCCCCCCCCCCCCCCCCGCCGCCGCCGCCGCCGTGCTCCTCCCGTGGTCGAGCCCCCCTCTCCCCGGCCATCTCTCACGCTGTGGCTACCCCCCTCTCCCCCCCCCCGCCGTGGCTCCTCCCCCCTCTCCTCTTTCGTGGTCTCCGCCGCGGACCCCCCTTACCTCGCCGTAGCATCCCCCCCGGGACGGAGCTCCCGCCGCCATGAGTCGCTCCCCCCATCCGGCCTCGGGGCTGCGCGCGGGGGGGAGACGATCGAGGCTACCTCGGGCAGTGAGTCCAGCCATCGGGCAGCGCGCCCCACTCCCCCCTTGGGCAGCGTGCCCCCACCAACCTCGAGGAGCGCTCCAGTTTGCCTCAGGCAGTGCACCCGTACCCATTTTTTCAGACGTTTGAATTTTAGGTTTTAGCTTTTCGTATTTTCGTTTTTGTCTGTATTTTCGTAATTTTGAAATCGAAATTTCGATTATCAACTTTTTTATTTTCTTACCTCGCTTAACTGGGCACTTTTTGTGGGTAAGGCCCTGTATCTGTCTGTAACGCTCTTCAGGACCTTCCTTTTTATTATCAATAGATTGACTTCTTCCTTTTTATTATCAATAGATTGACTTCTTCCATATATATATATATATATATATATATATATATATATATATATATATATATATATATATAAGGGATGTGAGGTGGCTATATATCACCCACCTATGCTATTATCATACACTTACACAGTTTTCGGTGCATGATAATAGCATGGGGGGTTGATATATATATATATATATATATATATATATATATATATATATATATATATATATATATATATATATATATAATATTTTAAGTTTATTTGTGTTTCTGTTGACAAACTATGTTTGTAACTTTTCTTAGTTGTCCTACTTTTATTGGCTCCTAACACTATAAGCGTGAGCCACATAAATTAATAAATCAACTCTGTAAAATGTAAATTAATAAAAATAAAAATATTGCAAAATACAAAAAAACAGCCAAATTTAAGCTTCTACATATATGAACCGACTTAAAACTTGGCATACATCCGTGGTCTGCCTAATTTTCCAAAAAACTTTGAAGATGATACTTTAACTATTAAATTTTAAATTAGGATCCTGATTCCGTCAATAACTTCGAGTTACATGAAGTAACTTGTTCATACGAGTCCGTTGCCACAGCAGGACTCGTGGGTCGTCTAGCAAATTATGCGAAAGGTGTGCAAGTGAAGTTGTAGGCCGCATGTCCGTTTCGGAATATGAAATTGATATTTGGTCTGCGTGTGCCCGGGGCGATGTGTCATCCCTATTGTCCCCCCTCCAGCAATCAGACCCATTCCGGATTTTCCACAACACCTCCCCCTTCTTTCCCTCGCGAATGGAGGGATGAGACGTGGCTTGCGGATCAGGACTGCGGTCGAAATCTGTGGACAACGTAGCATTGGAAATATGTACAAGCTACACGATTACACAATGCTCCAAAAATAGAAAGCCTTCCAAAAATTTAAACTGTAAAATCCTTATTTTTAAAACTTATGCCCATTTTTTCTCTCTCTAAAAACTCCAATAAAAATATTTTTATAATATTGTCACGCTCGCTCCCAAAATACGACGAGCCGAGTACGTAACAACATCCCCAGACTACGCAACATACGAATACATCAGCATCCATATTCGCGATTGTGGTCCGTACAATTCTAGGATAGGATTACAACAAGTCATAGGTTACATGATGTATTAATTAACAATTTGATTACAGGACATTCTAAACTATAAATAGAGAAATTTATTATTTTACCCGATTACAAACTTTAACCCAATATACATATATTACATTTATACCCTAAATAGATGATGAGGAGCAATCTGGTTCAACCACAATCCTCTTCAATGGTATCATCATATTTCTTGTCTCCAGATTCACTTCAATAATTGATGACAGCTTCCTTTGAAAAATTGCTACAAAACTAGTGAACAATACTAGGTCGTCAATACGACAAGCAAGTCCTCAGTCAAAGGAGTAAAGTGGGTAAAGTAAGATGATAAAATTATCAAAATTGAAATGGAGGAAAGAATAATTTTAAAAGTAGATTTACTGATAAGAATTTTCTTATGGTTTTAGTATCTCTTACCAAAAGAATTCAGGTGTGAGGTATAAGTGTGTAAACCTCAGACAAATCTTGTATGCAAATATAATATTTAGAGAAACGTTCCTGGATCACACAACTTCTATTATCTCAACAATAATCCCATTTACCCGAGATCAGATTTATACTTAATGGACGGTGCTTAGATTTATCCGTTCCATTAGTATCAGGATCACATAATGATGTGATATAATCAGGATAACACATGAGTTGTTTTTCGAGTTATTGGAATCAAGCGTATGACTTGAAAATTTTCAAGAATATTGGAACCATGCTACATTGGATATTACAGAGCCGAATTCGGGGACTCGGAATCCAATAAAAAATAGAAAACAAGAAAGTGAGCTAAGCCTCACCTCGGAAATCGTATGGCCGTACGAATGTCGATAACAGGAACTGATCTGTTTTTAATATATAATTATTATAAAGAATTCGAAGGTGTGATCCAAGCATTTCTCTTCCATCACAATGCAATTCTAACCAAAATGTTACTTAGTTTAAAGTGGATTCCAATTTTGTATCTCGCTTTTCGTGTGATAGGAACACATATTAAACGAGAATAAAGTTAAGTAAGAGATTCCATCTTAGCGAAAATAAAATGTAGTGCCCCGACCCGCAAGATGCCTTGTGATGGATGGTTGGTTCGATGAAGCCTTGTTGGACTTGGGATTATGCGAAGGATCGCTTGGAAGGCTATGCGATCGTGGCAAAAATCGTCCTACGAATGTGAGTAGTGTAGAACCCTTCAAAGATCCTTTAGCTTCACGCTTAAAATAAGGATGAGTATGCTATGTTTCTTGTTGAGTTGTTCAATAACACCTTGCATAAAATTTGGAAAGATAATGAAAGATAATAATCACCTGAACGTAAACTGTTGTGGCTAAATAAATTTGTATGCTTGTACGATGTTACGATGAATTACATGACAGATGAAGGCAAAGTCCCAAATACTTGGGCGGTGAGTATATCGAGCTTTGGCACAATGAATAGATGGCAAAACAGATGTTAAGACCCAAGAACTGGGCAGTGAGTATGCTTGATTTGCATTCGAATGAATATATGATAAACAGATGTTAAGTCCCAGGAATTGGGCAGTGAGTACATTGAGTTTGGTTGGAAAGATGTATGGTATCAAAGATGTGGCAAAAGGGATTGGGTAACAATATTCTATTATCCCATCATCGATGTAGAATGTTGGTTCCGCCAAGACCCTGGAAAGATGGCAAGATGGCTAGATGGCAAGATGGCAATATGAATGAGAATGGTGGCTAAATTACTTAGTTTTCCTTATCATGCATTATATGTTTCTTTATAGATAAGTTGCATATAGTTGCATGGTCATGGACAACTTGTCGACAAGGTGGTTTCTCGAACGGTATTCCTGGGCCATGGAACCCAGTTCGTCCTGGGGGGAACCAATGCTGAAGTAGTAGCAGTGTTGAAGTAGTAGCACGGTATACAGGACTTGCAGTGGGGCCAGCTACCTGCACTGGCAAGGGCGCTGTATACTTGTAAGTCGGTCCAAGATGGCGTGTCGCCAGTGACCTTCATATAGATAGATCTGGTGCTAATGATGTCTTATTAAGGCAGAGTAAGTTATTACTCAAATACAAGAAAGGATGTCGGCCGTTGGTAAGAATCATCTGAACGGTGATATTTATATTAAATCATGATATTGTTCCTAACAATGTCTTGTGCAGGCAGAGTAAGTATTATAAATGTACAGGGATGGCTACACGACCGTGGGTAAAAATCACCAAAGGGTGATAACAATATGCTTTAAATTATGTTGGCTATGAGATTTGCATGCTTTACTTCTTGTCGGCTATAACAATAAAATTGACCCTAAGGCAATAAGAAAGACCACTGTTAATAATGTGTTGTAACATGATTACTTAGTGCTGTCTTCTTAGGTGAGTTGGGCCAGCACCGCTCGCCAGTACATTGATGATGTACTGACCCACGTTGTGGACAATATTACAGGTGTATGCTTGGAGGAAATCCTTTGATCAGTGCTTGGCATCGATGAATCGGATGGGTGTGCAGAAGCTCTTCTTTCAAGACGATGTCTTCTGCTATACGGGACATAATGTATGGAATAATGAAATTCAGTTGTACCAGTGAGATTGTAGCCATATTGGCAAGTTCAATGTAAAGAAGTCAGTATATTCAATTGTAGCCTAAAGGGCAAGTGTATACATTCAGTTGGCTATTCAAGAGTCTTGTAATCAGTTGTAAACTCTGTATTCTGCTGTAAGTCTTGTAATCCATTATGATTATCAATAAAGAGATATATTTCTTCATATCTTGTGTGACATTCAATTTATCTGCTTGGTTTAGCTGCGTTGTCGATGTTTCCTGATAAATACCAGGAACTGTAATGATTTTGCCTTGTACAAGTGTAATCTAGACTTGTACGGCATCACGTCCAGTGGCTAGTTTTCGATCCTCCGGGATCGGGACGTGACATAAAATGCCAACTAGAATTTGTGTGCCTAAGGCAACATTTTCAAAGATTTCAAGGTTATATTTGTATTAGAAAATTTGATAAAATTTTCAAACCAGGGTTTAACCATTTCGACTTTCCAAAATGGCTAACTCTGAAATTTTTCAAAAATTTCGGCAGAGTCTCCTTTGTATTTTGGAGCCCGAAATTTTCATAATAGATATTATATATATATTTAAAATCTCGGGTACGTCAACCCCTTCGGTGGAGCAACTCTCAATGCCGGAACCACGCATTTATATAAATATTCAATTTAATGAAACCTTCTTACCTTAGCAAGCAAGCAAGCAAGCATTTTATTATTTATTTACTGCAAAAAGCTATTCAAGTTCAAGAAACTAAATAAATAATATATTAATGCCCAAAAATCTAACTTCCAATGTTACTACACATTAAATAATTTTAAATACTTTGCAATATTGACTTCGTACCAACTATACACGAAAGTAAATCTAAGCATTCAAAATTAACTCATAATTGCAATATATATATATATATATATATATATATATATATATATATATATATATATATATATATATATATATATATATATATATATATATCACATTTGGCTTCTTAAAAGTGTGAAATAATCGTTTTACTTGAAGAGCTTAACAAGTGGATTACCCTAGTGTCCCGGTATCCATAAATATCTATTCTAACTATGTTTATGACAAAAAGGGTCATTTAAGTGCGAAATAGTCGTTTTACTTTCCAATGTTACTACACATTAAATAATTTTAAATACTTTGCAATATTGACTTCGTACCAACTATACACAAAAGTAAATCTAAGCATTCAAATTTAACTCATAATTGCAATATATATATATATATATATATATATATATATATATATATATATATATATATATATATATATATATATATATGTATCACATTTGGCTTCTTAAAAGTGCGAAATAGCCTTTTTACTTGAAGAGCTTAACAAGTGGATTACCCTAGTGTCCCGGTATCCATAAATATCTATTCTAACTATGTGTTTATGACAAAAAGGGTCATTTAAGCTTAATTTTAATTCCGGACAGAATTATAATATCAATTTGGAAATCGATCAAGTTCGCATATTCCAAAATTAATTAAAACAAGCCCTAATTTATACGTATTCATACTCAAATTCAAATAGACCCCTAATATATAGAATTTTGATTTTCCTTTTTGACATATAAATCTGATTAATATATATATATATATATATATATATATATATATATATATATATATATATATATATATATGTTTATGGTGCACATATATAAATATGTTGTGTCCTTGATTTTTGTGTGTATACACCTTTTGTGTCCATAAAGGGGTTTATCCAAAACTTAATGTCTATATTAATACTATGTCTTCATAAGATTGAAATTTATCATGAATTTTTATAAATTTCAGAATGTATACTATATTAATTCAAGATAATTAGAAAGTCAATTTGAAATAATTTCAAGAGGAGGAAAGAGAGAGTACTTGGCTTTGTTTCTTGGAATACACCTAGATTTTGATCTCAACGTTTCTAATTTCTGAATCTAACCAAATTCCAAAATGAACCAATTAAATCAAAATCTGACCTAGGGTTGAAAAAAGAAAGAGAAGAAAAGGGGGTTTACCTGGGCTTGAAAGTGAAAGAGAAGAAGGAGGTGGTGGTGTTAGAGGGTGGGCCGGCGACGGCGGACGGCGTTGCCGGCGGAGGCAGCAGTGACAGCTGCAGCAGCAACAGTAGCGCAGCAACGGTTGCAGCAGCTGTAGTTTGGGCAGGGGATGGGAAAGAGGAGGATAGGAGTGGTGTGGTGGAGAGAGAGAGAGAGAGAGAGAGAGTGTGTGTGTGTGTGTGTGTGTGTGTGTATAATTGAAGAAGAGAAGGGGGAGATGTGGCCTATGAAGAGAACCCCTCTCCATGCATCTAATCCATGTGGCATTATTAGGTGCCACATGTCCTAGAGGATGCCAGCTAACCATGTATGTATGCCACCCACTCTCTCATATTGACACCTAAGCTAAATGAGTTGGTTAAAAAATAAGATTGTAAAATTAAATTATGGACTTTCATGCAAATATTCATATTTGAAATAAATTCATCTAATTAAATTATTAGATCCTTTTTATTATAATAAAATATTAATACTTAATTAGAGAAAAAATATTAAAAAATGTATAAATAGTTAAAGTAAATTGAATAATTGGATACGACACAAATATCAATTTTTTTTAGAATGATAATATTTATACATGGTCTTAGAACATATAAAAAAGGGGTTGCCGGAACCAATTTTGAATAAATTTTGAAGAGACTTTTCCATAATTGCTATATATTTTAACAAAATTATTTGGACCAGAGACGGAGCTATTACAACAGGATATGAGAATTAGGCTAGTCCGTCCCCAAAAACTTTTAATTATGTGTCTTATTCTTATATTAGTATTTTTGTGTCACTCATGCTATACATAAAATTTAGCTCTGACTAATTTTAGATGTTAGCTTTGTCACTAATTTAGACAAGATAGTGGGTGTGAACTGACTTGCTCACATTATTCTAGTGCCCGATTTTCTCCACGTTTTGTTATTTCGGGTCTCTTCCTACAACCATAAAACTAAATACGGAGCTGTTACGTTGTCTGCAATTTATAACCGCGGATATGATCGCCAACCGACGTGACGGCCGGCCATTGACCTCTTGGTCCGGATGGGACCCGGAGATAGCAGGGGAAACAATGGCCGGCCGCCACGTCGGCCGACGATCACGTCCGCGGTTACAAACTGCGGACAAAATATTATTTTCGAACTAAATATAATAATGATAGTACAATATTTATTTGCATGTTTGAGAACTTGTTGATATCATTGTAATTATTTTTTCAACTAAGTAGTGTTGAGAAATTGTTCATTATAATACTTAATAATCAACTCGATATAAACTCTCAAAGTAATTTTGTATGGTATATGTGATAGCTCTTGCTTGTAATTGAACCGATTTGAAAAGTCATGGGTCGGCCCAAAGTCCATGGATCCACCCAAACTTTTGTGTGTCGAGTAAGGGTCTAGGTTTTAAAACAAAAAAGTCGTACCGTGCCAAAATATTTAGAAAAAGTATTCTCCGACCGATAAGAGGACCACAATTTAAACTGCGGTGCCACGTATTCTTCTCCGCCTTCCTCTCCATTGGTCGGGACCGGGGGGCCCACATGTCCAGCCCCCTGCTAACATGTGTCATTCGGTCCCGACCAATAGGAGGGGGGACGTGGCATCGCGGTCCCCTCTCGATTTGAGTAGACGTGCTGAAATGTATAATACAAAATATTTTTGAACGAACTATAAACCTTACATGACATGACTTGTTAAAATTTGATTGATAATTATTGCATCATCAATCACTTTCATACGACAATAAGTGAAGAGATAGCGGGATGGCTTATCTTAGTCACATACTAATTATATCTTGCTATATAAAGAGATGCCAAGTGGAAAGAGAATTTTTTTCCGTATGTTCTTGTGTCCAAGTCCTTTTAAGAAGACTTCTATGTCTATATATCATTTTTTATATATATAGAAATACACTATAAAAAAATAAGTATATAGTTGGTTGCTATATTTATTCTTATCTTAGGTGTCGCTTATTTGTGTCAACTATATTTATTCATATAAAAATTCAACTATAAAAAATATTATGGGACACATTTTTATATACCACAGAGAAAGAAGAAGAAGAAGAAGACTATTTAGGACTTTACATGTAGAGTCCCTTAGGATGGTGTAGTGTTGGTGTTAGATAAAAACGTCCATTGGAGATTTTCATTTTATTTTGAAAAAAAGAGAGACTATTATGGAGTTATTTTTAAAAAAAAAAGAAAAAAGAAAAAGAAAAATAAGAGCCCAGTTGGAGAAGGCCTTACATGCCTAATGAACTTGCATTTCACCTAGATCTTGTATTTGTGTGTGGATGCACTATAATTTTCAAAAATATTGAAAGATACCCTTCATTGCCATTTGTGTAGGGATAATTTAACCATCTTTTTGTTTTTGTTTTTTAAATTTTCCCCCTTTTTCTTCAAAACTAGCCTAGAGCAATACACATAATTAGAAGTTTAATAACCAGGCTTTAATTGAGTTGATAGCTATTACTTGGACCAAGATATGAGTTTGCATGCACATTTATAGACTGAACCCATATCATTTGTCATTGGTCAATGTTCAAATCCATTGGAAGGAGGCGAGGCCCAAGGGCGGAACCAACTTAAGGAAGCGTTTGGTTCGAATTTTTGTGGCTTGGAAATGGATTTTAATTTTCTTATCCATATTTGGTATGTTTAGGATTGAAAATGAGGAAGGAATAGGAGGGACTTAGGTGGAAAAAATATTCCTATTGACTTGGAAAAGCTATTCCCAAGCTCCCCTTTGGAAATGGATTTGCTTTTCTAGGAATAATGTTTGGCTATTTTATTTAGACGGTTATACCCTCTCTTTATTTTCAAATTTTTAACTTCTATTCCAAACATGTGAATCATTATGAAATTAATGAAAGGGTATTAAAGAAAAACTAAATAAATTAATATTTATATCCGTAAACCAAAATGGAGATGGAATTTTCTAAAATTTTGAACTACCTATTTTCAATCTAACCAAACATAGGTATAGAAATGTTGAATTCTTTTCCAATGGAAAAGGAATTGAAAACCTATTTCTAGAAATACAAAAACTTAATCCAAACGAACCCTAAGGGTTTGTCAATTTTTTACAATTTTTTATATGTTTTATTTTATATACGAGTCACCTCGTCCAGCTCACTCAAGTTTGAATTTCTAATTCCCTATTCACGAGAACCATTTGAGTGATCAGTAATGTAGAACAGGTATTTTTTACGTATTTAGGCTATGTGATCCAACTATTATATGCAAAATCAGTTTGGCTGCTAGAACATGTATTTTACATGTCAAAGGCTTAATATTTGATTTAGAGGATATATATATTAAACTATATGGATATGATAAGAAATGAGGGGAAGCATCATAATTGTGATATTACATAGTTGCAAGAGAATTTATTGAAGATATCATTTTTTGAATAGGGATGCATCTCAGGCAAGCTAAATCCGAATCCGATTGGATAAATCCGTTAATGAGTTGGATTAGAGTTAAAGATACTCGGATTCGGATTAAAATTTTTGAACCTGATAAAAAATCGGATTGGACTTGGGTTCATGTGTCGGGTTACCCAACGAACACGAAACCCGACGTACATATATTTTTATATATATATTGTTTCATACTTCTTAAATAAAAAGTTTAAACCTAAATTTTTTCATCCAATCTCTTTAATTTCTCATCCTAAATCTCATTTCAGTTTTATTTTGTAATGATTGAGACTTGATTGCTATTTAATTATATATTTAATATTAATTATGTATTTAATCGGGTCGGACTTGGGCTCGGACTAGACTTATGATTCATTGGGTTAGGCTCGGATTGACCTCAAGTTCGACCCAACCCACCCGAGTTGTACCCCTATTTTTGAATACCGTACTTGATATTGCCCAGAAATAACAACAAAAATAATCAATAACATGAAAGACTAATATCATGATAATTGTTAGGTAGGATAGTTGGTAAATATGAACTACTTATGTAAGAAATCAATAGAGGAAAGAATTTTAGCCACAAACTTGGAAAATATTTTTTTTTTGATAGAGGTAAAAATTAGAGTGATGGTGATTCTTTTCAGAGCCTGTATGATTGATTTTTCTTCTCATTTTCAGCATTTTTACAAAAGTTTAAGACAATATAGTCCTATTCAAATGTGTTGTTGCTTATTTTATCATTACTTTTAAATTTCCATAATATTAATTTTATTTTAAAATAAAAGAATATTATTAGACCACTGAATTTTTTTCCCTTATTTCTACACCAACAAAATACTGAAAATTAAATCAAATGATATTTTCTGAATGTTTTTCTTGTTTTACCAAATATATAAAATAAATTTGATTTTTTTTTGAATGTTTTGAGTCTGTGCCTTTCGCATCAGGACCTTCGTTGTTACCATTAGACCACAACCTACAGACAGATGAATTCTAAATTTAATTCTCCATAAAAAGGACAAAAAGAATAATTTTATTTTTAGAGAACCAAACGATGTATTCCCTACTAACTTTTGAAAACTTCACGTATAACTTTTCAAAACTTCTAAAATATATACTTCAATGATTATGCTCGTCTCCCTCGTCGTGGAATTCTAACCCGTCGCTGTTGTCTTAGAGTGGCAATACTAAAACAACCAAATTTAAGCTTCTTCAAATAGGAGCTGATCATCATCTTCAAACTTTGGAAGTTATGACATGACTTCTAAAATTTATTATTTTTTGTCCTCTCATTATCGGATTTCTGATTCCGTCTACAAACTTATACTTTGTGGAAACCGAAATGTTTTTTTGCATGCGGTTTACGTGACTGCAGGTTGGCCTGCCGTCACGTGGCAATCAACTATTGGACCCTCTGCTATCACTGAATTTTACCTCGTTAAAATTTAAATCAGAGGTCAATGAAAGATCGTCACGTGACGGCGTACCAGTTGGCGTCACGAAAACTGCAATCAAAATGTTAGTGTTTTTGCAAGGAAATAGCTTGTTCAGACAGGTCGAAGTTGCCGCAACATGAGTCATGGGTGGTCTGCCAAATTAATAATGTGAAGCTGCAACTCAAGGGGCTAGACCAACTTTTCCAAGAATCACAAGATCAACGTAGTGGTACGAAGAGACTTTTGCTCAAATTGATTATTCTCTTCCCCAAAGACCCAGTCAATCAACAATATCGATCATAGATATCTTGTCCCAGATCCAAAGTTCTGGCCTACACCATAATTCCGTAATGGCCGCTCAAAATATCTTCACCGCCTGCCCAGCAGTATTTTAAAAACCGGATCGAAAATCGACCGGACGAGACACTGGATCAGGTCAAATCGATTCAACACTTAGTTCGACCAGTGAATTAATCTAAGTGGTCAAGTTCAAATTTCTTCTAAACATAATTTTTTACAAAAATAATTATTTACAGTCAGTTTCTGGAAAAAAAAAATTTTGGGTCAATATTATGCTGGTCCGAAAAAACTACCAACTCACGGGTTAATCAGTTGAGTGGACCGGTCCAGTCTGATCTTTAAAACAATAGTGTGTAAAGTGAATAAATCAAACTTTTTTATTATCTCCCGACATTATCGTGACAAAAAAAAAATCTTTATTATACTTACGGCAGACTACAAAACTACCAATGGGTTGAATGGGTCCTGATCAAGATGTTCCGTGGATTTGATTTGGTTTGAGCCGATTCGGATCAAACTTTGATTCCAATATTGAAATATAATCAGAATCCACGACCTCGATAGAACGGGTCCAAGTTGGACCGAGATGGATTCAGACTTGGTCCATGTTGGACCGAGATGGATTCAGACTTGGTCCATGTTGGCCTGCGAGCCTAGCATGGGCGGATCCACGGGTGTGTTGGGGTGGGCCGGAGCCGACCCCCAAAAAAAAAATTTACATTTTTTTTCCCATATATATATACTAGCATATGTGCACGTGCCTTGCACGTAATTTAACTTTTCTTAATTAGTTTAGGAAGTCTCTTTAGGAAGATCAAAGGGTAGTCTTCCTAATTACTATGTTGTCCTTATTAAAATTAAAACTATTTTTAATTTGTATAAGTACATAAGGGTATTTTTGGAATTCAAAAGTTTCACCATCTAAGTTTTCCTATTATATAGTAGAATAGATATATTTTGCTTTTTTTTTATATGAATTTATTTACTTCCAGTCCATCCAAATTTTTGGTAGCCCATCCCAACTATAATTTCTGGAGCCTAGTCATTTGTGGAAGATTTTTTTTTTTTATGTGTCCTTTTTTGGAACGGCAAGCTACGTCAAAGGAGAAATTCGAATCATGTTCATCCCCACAGAAGGTGATGGAGATTGAGGAAGTCTCTTAACTCACATTCTACACAATTTGAAAAATTGTCGATATTTGAAAAACTACACTCACACTCCAAATCTAAATTTTTTGAGAGACCTTTTTTTATTTTTTCTACAAACTCAATCCGAAGACTCTTGGTTTGAAGGCCTGCACCCACTCTTGGTTGGTTCAAAAGCCTCCACCCGCATCCGTACCACCCTTTACCAATAATTCCATTGAAAATTAATTGCCATGTGGTTACACCTTAGCCACTTGAGCTAGAGGTATTCGACGGTAAAAAAGCCAATAATAACATACATCATAACATGATATATAGAATAAGTTAATTGTTCAAAAAAAAAAAAAATTCATGTCAGGAAGGCTTGGACGGTTGGACCAGTGTGCCATATTGCTATCTAAACAATCAATTTTGGGCGAACATTTGTCTGTTACTATAGGTATTCCCCGATTATTTCGGTTAAAATTTATAGTTAGTTTAGTTTAATTAAAAACAAAGAGTAATTCTATAGAGACACACTTTTATTGACATACTTTGTTGACACACTTATGTGGCAAGTGATTTGGCATTCCATGTCATCCGAATTAATTGAGGGCTTATTAATTATTTTTTTGGTATGTCCAATTTTGTATGTATGGAAGGTTTGCAATATTTGGCATGTGTTGCAATTTTGTATGGCCAATTAATAGCTACACTTATTATCTTCTTTATTTTCTTCTGCTCATCTCATTTCCTTCTTCTCCTTGCTAGGTTTACCACCGTCACCTTGGCAAAAGAAGACACGATCATTAATCAAATCATGTTGTAGGGCATCATAAAAAGAAAATCATGTTGTAGGTGATTAAATAAATGAAACTCTATTAAAAAAAACATACAATGACTCACTTCCTTTATGATGGTTAAATTTTTGGCACCCCAACAATGTTTATAAAATTATGGCAGTCCTAAAAACATGATCCAGTGTCTTCAGGATCAAAATTTTGGCAGCTCTAATGCATTTCAGGACTGTCAAAATTTTGATAGTACTTATACATTGTCGAAAGTGTCAAAATTTTGGTAATCGTCTATCGTCTCAAATGTATTTTTTTGTTCAAAGCTTCGAACTCAATTAACGGAGTTCAAAAAAATTCGATAATAGTGCCGTAATGGATTTCACACCAAAAAAAGCAAAAAAAGAAGAAGTATTAAACATGAATGTAAGAGTATAATAAAATTATATTTGAGAAAATTTTGAGCTAAAAATTAGATCATTGATGGAGTTTACATTGATTGTGTATGTTTGTTCGTTCTGGCTATCTCCGCTATCGGTTCTTGCGAGGTATAAGTTTTAGAGTTGGACGAGCAAAGTAAGAAGAGGAAGAAGAGAGTAGAAGGTTTGTTTGGAGTTTTGGAGATTTGTTTTAATTTGAATTGGATTAAGAGTTTAATTTGGACAATGATGTATGTGTTGCAACCTTGAAAAAATGTGTTGCCCCAAAAATATACTATAATAAATTGTTTTTTTCGTACATGCAAGGCCTCTGAGATGAAAGTTCGGTGCTAATAAACCGGCCTTAAGCAAAAAAGTGAACTACTTATACAAAAAAAATAGGGATAATTTAGCAAATACCCCCATTCCAAATGTTAAAACTAGCATATACCCCCACTATTTATTTTATTTAGCAAATACCCCCACTCCTATGTAAAAGAGTGGGGGTATATCTTAAATTTTTATTATTTTATATCAAAAATGGGGGTATTTGTTAGATAAATAAAATAGTAGGGTATATGCTAATTTCAACATTTAGAATGGGGGCATTTGCTAAATTATCCCAAAAAAATATGCATAAACATCTATTATACTGCTTTTCAAAACTTAGAATCAGTCTGAATAAGTGTATCAAACCTTTAAGAGCATCAATAAATAGAGCTCAAAAATACATTTTTAGGTATAAATTTGTGATAAAAAATAAATATAGAATAGATTGGATTTGTATAAGTATAATAAACAAATAACTCTTCATATGCAAATAAGATGAATAGATATAGATCCATGTATTATTATTTTTTCCAAAAAATAATATAAAATATAGAATTTAGAAATATGGTCTCCAAATTGAGTCTTATATTCTACAAAATGAATTCCTAGAGCTCATGTGATTGAAATGGAATCATCGTGAAACTCCAATTAAATTTTATTATTCTATAGAATAGACTCGTACATTTTGAATCTATAATCTAGAAGGGCTAATTAGAGTTCAGATCCTGAATTTTATATCAATTTATAGTTTAAGTCATCACATGTCCAATTGGAGTATTTCTTGTTTTCTTTTTCGTGTTATACCCTCCCTAACCTATGTATGAAATTTTTATTATCAAACATGAAGGGAGGGTATAATAGAAAAAATGAAAAAAAAAAAAAAAATCAGGATCTAAACACTAATTAGCCCAATCTTGAAACTGAAGTAAGCTTTACTATTGATAGCTCAAGTCTCATCATAGATATTTGGATTATTTAGTTTTATGGTCTCACATATATATTATTAGAATTTTGATTTCAAATTGACCAATGTTAGAATTTGGGTTCGAATAATATAAATATTATGATTTGGATATCGAAATTGACTCGTTTTAGAATTTGAGTCTCGACGTTATCATTCATTAGCTTACTCAATAATAATTTCAAAATTCAAACTCTAACATTTGTCAATTTTGAAATCCAAACTCTAATTTCTATTTGTACGTGAAAAACCTAGAACAAAATATCCCCAGATATTTTCATCCTAACCACATATTCCTAGAAAGTTCTGCCCAATAAGACCAAAAAGTGCCGCATAAAATATCTCCAACCAAGAATTCCCCATCACCTACAAATTACTAAATAAAGCACACACAACACCACCTCAAAGAAGAATTTACAACTCCAATAAAAGTTAAATTAACTTTCAATTTTTTTTTTTTCAAAACAACTTTCATTTTCTTAATAAACAATTGTTAACAAATAATTTCAGAAAATATATTTAAAAAAAATAAACAGAAATATTTTTAAAAGTAACTAATTTTATATAATTAATGTGCATCCGTATCTTGCCTATTCTTCAAGAGCCGTGTAACTTTGGTGACCAAAATATCAGTACGCCATGAATCTCTCAAACTAATAAAAGTTCCAGAAGATATTAAAAAAAAAAATCCAAGATATTTACGTCCACCTATAAATAAACCACCAGATGCTTCTGATATTTTTTATTATTATTACAAAACCGTCCTCGCCACCCATCGATCCAAGCCGTCCGATCGATGGATCCGAAGCAAGCGGAGGGCGGCGGCGGACTGGGCGGGGCGTGGACGGAGGAGAGGCACGCGGCGTTCCTCAACTGGATGGAGGAGTCCTTCGTCCGCCGGATGCTGTCCCCGATCCGCCACGGCGGCGACGTGGGCCCCACGGGCGGATCCGGGCGGTGCCGGGCTCCGCTGAACCGGATCCTCCCAGATAGCGAGACGGAGTCGAACCGGAAGGCTAAGCCTGTAGACGCTTGAAGTTGAAGAAGAAGGAGAAAAAAATTGTTGGACTTGTCGGGAAATAAATGTAGCTTTCTTTTTTTTTTCTTTTACCTCTCCGAAATATTGATTTATCTTCAGCTATTCAAAAATTTTAAATCAAAATTCTAACTTTCGTATGTATCAACGTGATACCATAAATTTTTTTTATCATTTTTCACCCAACCATCAACCCTCCTCTCCCTTCTCCGGCAGCACTAACCCTCTCACCCTCCACCTGGCCGTCCTCTCCTTCGACAGCACCATCCCGCGTCCTCCCGGCCGCCCTCCCTCTCGGTTATACCACTCCTGCGTCGCCACCCCTCCTCTCGTGCGCCGGGCCCCCAACCCCGCTCTCCCTCCCTCCAAGGGTGAAACTCGGACGGGTTGGACGTGACTTGAACTCAATCTGAATCCAATCCGATGTATCATGAGTCTAGTCCGAGCCAAAGTCCAATCTGGTCTCGGGATCAACATATGAAGTCGAAGACTGAGTCTGGAGAAAGTTTGATTGGGTCGGATCCATTGAATTTATCAGACTCTAATATAATATTTGAAATAATTTTACATAAGATTAATATTAAATACAAAATTAATTAGCAATCAATCACCAATTATTATAAAATATAAACTGAAATGAGATTTAGGAAAAATACTTGAAGAGTTTGGATAAAAAAATTAAAAATTATATATATATATATATATATATATATATATATATATATATATATATATATACCTTCAAATTTGAACTTGGAAATTTGAACTTTTAATCATCCAAATTCGTTTTTTTTTTTTGTTAAAAAAAACAGAAATCTAAGTTAATATTTTATACATATTTGGGACATTACACATCAAATTCCAATATCAAAGTTTGGAGAAATATTTAATAAATTAAATAAGTTGATGGGAAAAAAAAAATCTTTGGGTCAAACGGATAAAAGAAATGCATTTTTCTCGTGAGCATAAAATTATTCGACATGGGCATAACTTAATGGGGCTTTGAATCTGCCCAAATTTCCCGTTTCGCTATTTGAAGCCTTCTCTCTTCTGCTTCGTTAAGGGCCATTCCTCTCTAGTGTCTATTTTTTTGGGCCTACCTCTAGGTTTAAGAGAGAGTTTGGGCCGGGAATATTACTACTCCCTAATTAGATTTAGTGCTTCTCCTAGAAAACTTTGATACGGAAGGAGGTATCACAGTTTTGATACCTCCTTTGTATGACAAGTAGGTTCCCCTCTCACTTCGTAAAACGCGTGGGCATAAAATTAGTATATGAGTCCACTTGTCATACAAATGAGGTATTAAAAATTTGATACCTCCTGCTGTATCAAAGTTTTACTCACTGAATTATTTTCTTTCATTTCATCCTCAATAACACTACCTCCAGCTTCCTGAAGGCACTCATTTCTCACTCTCTCTTTTATAACCACAAACACACTTATTTTTCAGACGAACCACCTCCCAACAGCCTAGGCAGAATGTTACTAATATTTGATTGGATTTAATTCGTGTATTAGGACTTTGGGGTGCTTTACAAAATCTTGTAAGTTATCCTTTTTTTTTTGTCTCAATAGTTTTTAGATTTTCTTTTCTCTTCATGTCTTGTATCTTTCTATTCATCTCTAATGTAGAGATACGTATACTCACGGCCGGCCTGGGAGTTTGGGTTGTCCTTTAACTCCAAAAAAAGATAAAAAAAACCTATAAGAAGCTGAAAGCTATAAATGTTCAACTGATATCAACTCCAGAAAAAGATATCTTCGGTTCTGGCGACGTAGTGGAGCTCGGATTTCGAGTTCCAGCTACTCGAGGTCTTCCAAGTGGAAACTTAAAAATATGGATATGGGGAATTGCTAGTTCAAGTGACAGGGATGAATTGGGGTGAACCGTGGTGGCTCTATTGGCGGAGAGGTAGGGACTTTGGGGTCTGGAGAGTTGCCCTACATAGGAAGGTTGTCCAAATCTGATGGCTTGTCAGGCTTATCCCAGGACTGGTGCTACGTATACTTCACTTATACATCCAACTAATTTGATGGTGGAGGTGGAAATAGGGATCACCAATGCAAGTATTATCTTAAGTTTGAACTGAATTTCTAATGAATTTTATTTTCAAAGCTAGGGACACTACACTTGTTGTTAAGGACTCTTATCATTTTCTACAGTATTGTACATAATCATGACTGTATAAATTTTGGCAGTCCTTATTGTGCCTAGGATTGTAAATTTTTTGACAGGCCTGTGTGAGGACTACCAAAATTTTATCAGTCTTGAAAATGCACATGACTGCTAAAATTAAATTTTGACAGTTCAAGACTGATGATACCCCTGTCGTGCTCTTAGCATTGATCTTTTCAATAGATGGGTGTGAGAGAGACACCCTATTATTACAATTTTACTAATACCAACAACAATTATGTTGGAGTGGGTGGGGTTCCCAACCTATGTGGAGAAGACCCCGGAGTGCGACGAGCGCCGTCTGTGTGTCAGAGAAGCTCGGGGAGGCGACGAGGCCAGTCGGAGGAGACGAAGAAGCTCGGGAAGCTACCTTGTCACGACCCGCACCCGTTTTTTTTTTTCCCGATACGAGACGTGTCCAAGCCAGCCTACGCCGCAGTGTCGGCGGTAGAACGCTGTCACGGCCATGAAGATCAAAATCACAAATAATGCTCATTCATATAATTAATTTAACTTACAATATTCACAAGTTTTACATTTGCAAAAAAAATATAAACTTGTACAAATATTTGAATGACTACAACTCAACTATCTAGCTAGTCTCTAGGCGTCTGCAAGTACCCCCGTATCTCCCATGCTAAGTGAATCCACGGCTAACCTGAAAAATATTGGTTTTCAGTCAGGAATGGAATGAGCACAATTCACTGAATGCAGTTTCAATATACGAAAATGACTATACGACAGAGGTTAGCCTTTAGACATATGATTTGGAAAATAACACAAAAGACAAATAAAACTAAACAAAGAAAAACAATAAATAAAGACAATACTCACCGACTGACTGAAATACCTTTGATATGTGATCGGTCTCGGGACAATTATACGACACTGTCCACACTGTCTAAAGTTACACTGTCTACATTGAATAATGCAATAAAGAAATTAATGTTTACACTGTCTACTTTGCAATAATAAATCACAATTTACACTATCTACTTTGCAATAATAAATCACTGTCTACACTGTCTACTTTGCAATAATAAATTACTGTCTACACTGTCTACACTGTCTAAGGTCAGATCACACATCGTTGGTACTTCAACCTCCCGACACAACAAGAAATAAATCAACCTAAAACTGAAATCACATATCTATCGACTAAACACTGATGCATAGTAAAGATCAATACTGAAAACAAACAATAAACTGTACTCGCCTGTGGTCCTTTGCTGGTGAAACCGATAATCCAAACCACTCAATATGCCATAAAAGTCAAAACTCATACAACAGTCCCCGGAAAGCTGAAATAAACATCACCAATGTTCTCAGAATAGTCAAATTAGCTAGGATTGCCTGTACTTAAGTCCAATTCTAGACACAGGGGCAAAACGGTAATTACGGGTCAAAACGGTATCCGCCGTTGGACCCGCTTTGCACCAAAAAATGTGCCAGAGTTAAAGGTCTCTAAAGTCGTCAAACTACATGTCTACAAATTTTTTTTGATGATACGAACCCAACCGTATGTCCAAAGTTGGATTCTGGCGGGCTGTGCACAAAATTGCCCGTTGAATCGGATCGTGGGGCCCGCAAAACGGCGATCTAATCAACTGTCTCAGAATCAGACCAAACTTGGCATGCAGGACCAAAAAAACGATACGGTCCTGATGGCGCAAGTTTCGTCTCGATCTGACGAGCGTGCACAAAGTAATTGGAAAGTTTGCACAGAGGCCGATACGGGAAATTTCGACGGATACGCATCAAATTCGTCGCGCACACGTGACCAATTTGAATTCCGTCAAAGCACACACGTCCACGAAGCCGTTACGCATCTTTCGATGCTTTCGGTTCGCGACCACGTCGCCCGGATTGGCGGGACGCACGTCGTATCGAAGGTTTTTATTATTTTTAAAACAGATTTTTCTCAATCTTTGGAATCCAATTTCTTGGCGTGTAGTCGATGAAACCAAATTCTGTAAACTAGGTTTCAGTGTCCTATAGGTTGTCTTCAATAATGATTCAGGTAGTTTCCTACCTTACTCGATGATTCAACCAGAAATCGTCTCCCAAAACAGGTTCGTCAACTGTTCTTCGAACTGTCGAGAACAGTATTTTTCCCCGACTTTGCATTTATTTTACGGACTGGTCGTGCGACTATATTCAAATCCACTTGTTGGAATTTCGAGAGGGTCATGTTGGCTTTCCAACCCAATTTACGGGTCGTAAAATGATAGGGTATCGGAGAAGAAATCTTACCTCGAAGTTTGGGTCGCTGTTACTTCATCCTACTGCTGTTCGCCCACGTCTGTGCGCGCGTGTGCGGGTTCCCGCGCCTGGCCGACGGCGGCTCGAGGCGGCGCGCGGCGGTGGCGCGCGTGGGGAGGGTGTTGCCTGGGTCTGTGCTGTGTAGGCACGGGGTTAGGGTTTAAGTTGACCGCTGCTTCCTTTCTTCCTCTCAGTTCTACTATATATATGTGTCGAAGGGGTGTTTCTGAATGGGCCGAGTGGGGAATGCATAGGTGTTCGGCTGGGTTTGCTTGCTGTGGCCCGGGTGCATCACATTGCTGTGTGTTTTAGTTGTTGTTGTTGTATTGTTCTATTTATTATTTAGCCTAACATCTATATTTATATATATATATATATATATATATATATATATATATATATATATATATATATATATATATCTTATTTAGCCGAATACATATATTTCTTATGAATATATTTCTATATATATATATATATATATATATATATATATATATATATATATATATATATATATATATATATATTATATATATATATATATATATATATATATATATATATGCACATGTATCTTATAACGCTCTAAAATTCCATACATTTAATATATATCTATTTTCAGTCTAGGGCCCTATTTATATAATATGACTATATATAATAATATTTAATTGACAAAGATAATATACCAATAATAATAAAATAATAATAACCTCAATAATAATGATAATGATAATAATAATAATAATAATAATAATAATAATAATAATAATAACAACAACAAAATTCAATAAGTCAATAATTGTGTATATATACCATTTGTATAGTCTAAAAATTCCAAAATGTATAAGGACCTATTTTCAACCATTGTCACCGAATATCAACTAATAATGATAATTATAATATTTAATTACGAATACTAGAAAATATTCATTAAATCATTAAAACGAAATACAACACCCTCATACTAAATTCATCAACACGAATGTCATTGGACGTGTCGCATGACCTACATGGGCTTGGGCTCAGTTCGGGCTAAAATGGTATAACCGGTTCCTAAAACTCAATAATATAAATAATAAATAAATCTTCGGTAAGGGTTAAGTCGCAACTTAGCTTGGTTTTTCCTAGTTAGGAACATCGTTATGGCTCGGCCTTCCCTATCAGGGCTAACCCACTAGTCAAAGCACGCCATTGCACTATCCGTGCCACGATTCCTAGTCGCCTTGTACTCCAAAACTCCACTATGGCTAAAATCATCTGCCGTAAAAATTAACTAAATAATTATTTATAAAAATCTAAAAATCCACCATTTAATTCAAATAAATAAATTAAATTAAATTACCAAAATTCCTGAAAAGAGGGGTTACAAATCTACCCACCTTAAAAATAATTTCGTCCTCGAAATTCTAATTCATAACTATTCCTTAAATTCAAAAAAAGAAATCTACCATTACCTAACCTCCTCGAATTTTTTAATTCCTCAAAACAGTTCATATCCTCCTCCTAGCCATTTTGTAACTACGGAACTCCGAGGACTTCTACCTACCTTTGGTCACACTACTCCCTCAAAGGTGTGTCCCTACAACTTTATAATCATCCAACTAATTTCTATAATTGCTACCAATAGATATCTACTATATATGGCCACTATAATCCTCTCCTATTTATCGACCAACCCGAAATCTAACAAGCAACAAATTTACACAAGTAGCTAATAAATATTGATAAATTCGAGTAAGCATGACTATTTGTCGCTCTGAAATAGGAAGGACATGAAGATAAGGAAGCATAATCGAGAGCAAATATGAAGTTTCAAGTACTGTAGAGAGTATCCAATGCTGCAGACAGAAAGAAAGTCTATGAACCATTGACTTATTTGCTAGATTGGGCTACTCTATTCCAATCACTTGCTAACTCGAAGGACCCTTCGTTTCTTAAAGGGCTTGCACTCCGTGCAAAACAGAAATTATGTTCTCAAAATTAATCTAAACAAGGTTCCATAATAGAATGAAATTTGAGAAATCAAGATTGTGATCTTTTCCTTGGTTGTTTAAACACACGAGCAAGGGATATAAATGTAATACAAGATCGTATCGCGACTTCCAGGTAGATGGAATAATGGTTACGAATGACTTCACATTCTAAGAGGGGAGATTACATAATGGGTATAGGGACCTATTTCAAAAATAATTCAATTTTATAATCCAATTATGGTGGTATGCATGAATGGGTTTTACTGGTCTTAATGGGTTCCTTGACTGGACATTATCATTGGTTAGATGAACCTTGGATTTTAATCTATATGGACTAGACAAGATCCCAATGGTAAAACTGTTTCTACTAGGCTAGGGTAACCTAGAATGGGTTTCCACCCAAGTGGTTGAGTTAGATGGACAGTCGGATTGGTTAGCTAGGTCCTTAAAGCCCAAGAATGCGCCTTTAGTGACTTTTGTTTTTAAGTAGCACGAGAAGGCACAATTGCGTGGCACACTAGTGTCATGTGTGTAGTGGGCTTCGAGTCGATCACAGCCATATATTGGGTCAAAAGATTCGAGTCGAAGTTGAGTCTCTAGTTGTAGTCGAGAAATATACGGGGATTATGGTAAGGATTATAGCTAGTCCTTTTTGTCCTGAAAGTCGTATCATAAAAATAGAGTACAAGGGGACGTGTTTGAGTGGGACATGATATACCTAGATGAAGGTGGTCTCGTCTAGATCTTGCATATGAAATTTGTTGGAAGGCAACCACTGGTCTCGCGCTTCGATTATTAATGACACGGCTGGGGACGCAAAATGATTTAAATGGAAAGTGGGAGTCCACGGGGCACTAATTATTATTCTAATAGAAATTATTCTAATCAAAACGGTGTTCCTCGTATATCCTAAAATTCTAGAAGGCTTACAGTCTACTCACCGTAGAAACTAGGACATGGTTTTAAGAATAATAAGGTTAGAAGAATTCCAAAGTCCGGATATTATACCTCGGCTCTGGTTAATAAAGGATGAGGCACGACAGAACGAAATACGGTAGATCTAAGTCAAGTCAAGGATCGTTCCTCAATAAATGGAAAACGAGTGTGTACAATGACACCTGATCGACAAAATAGAATGACCTACTCGTCCCCAGTATTCAAGAGTTATCGACGGGGTAACCAACTCTAAGGCACATTATTTGAAAAAATTTCTAACAACTGAGTCGTGAATCTTTATTTGTGTTAAGCCTGCCAGACTATTGTCACAAGAGTTTTAGGGGTATGGGCTTAGGGGTTGCTAGTTAAAGCAAGCTTCAAGCAATCAATTAGAGACTCACAATAAATTGGTTTCTTGAGAATAGATAGTCTCCTAGGTTGGCATTTTGACTAAGGGTAAAACCCTAATCATTCTCAGATTCAGATGGCTTGAAAGTCCCAATAGTAGTTTGATGGTCGTGAGGAGAACGAGTAACTCAATCACATGACTGGCCGATGGTAGCTACACTTGTGTATACAACTACCATAGTCATGGGGGATATCTTTCTACCAATTACGAGCTTTCGTCTTTCCAAATCAGTGAAAGACAAAAACAATAAATAGTTCAAGGGAGATGTCACTGAACACAATTACGTGATTCAAAGGCAAATATATAATTTAAGAGGAATTGTCAATGCAGTAGCGGATGAGATCCTGGATACCTCTACATCTCAATCCACGTAGGGTAATTAAATAAAGTGCGAACCAAATGCATCATGGTTGATCAGACCATAATACACTGATTCTGATTAGACAATATGTTAGTAGGCGTCCCCACTGTACATATGTCTTGAATCAAGCTCAATAAAAAAAAAGCTTGCAAAACTAGGCTGTGATGGCAATATTGGTCAAAATAGTCAAATTTTAAGTATACAAGATTTTGAAAGAAGGCACAAGTAGTTCGAGTTTTGTGAGAATCAAAAATTTATCAGGTGTTCTTGCTTATACAGTCTTCCTACTATCTTCTTATCCAAGGCCTTGGTCGACTAATGGGTTATAGACCTCAAAATTTTCTATTCTAGGTAAACCTATTAGCGTCAATCAATATCCTCGTCAATAGGTCACAAGGACCACGGAATGCTAGATCGGGAGACACGCTACCCATCTTACAGAACTTCCACTAATATTGGCTTCGGGTCTTATTGGACATTCATGGCATTGTCCTATCCTCCATAGTATCCTAAACTTGTAATCACGTCTGAAGTCATTTCACAGAAAGTTATGCCTCGCCCGTATACTCAGGCTGTGGTAAACCCTTGGATTCATGATTTCAGGGTGATATGCTATCCGATACTCTTTCTTATATTGACACAAGGGTGACTACGGTCAAAAGAGGACCACTAGCTATAGTTTAGCAATATTCTATAACCTATATTTTTTTAAACCAATTTCAACTCTAGGGGTCGTGCCTTGCCAGTGCGCTGCTGGCTGCAGTGAATCCATAGTATCCATAATTCAAATAAATGGCGACAGTGCGCTGCTGTCCTGCCATTATGAGTTAACTAACATTCCTTTAACTATGTCTGTAGAAGTTTATGAGCTTCTAGAGATTCAAACAAGTTGACTATAAAATAAGGCGTAAGTTTTTGTCCTATCAGTCACAACCCTTTAAAATGAAAGATTGAACAGGGAGGAACAAACCGAGGACAAAAGAATTACAAACATTCTAGTATCTATTTCATGTATATTCAAACCATTGAGGAAAAACTTTGAATCGAAACTAACTCGAGGTTCGTATGGGGATAACATAATCAGAATTTATACAAAATAATACTTCCTAGGGCAAATAGGAACTAAATAGGCAATTCGACTAAGATATGAGGATGATATCTAAGAGGCAAAGAGAAGGATTTGCACAATTCATCAAGGTTAGATCATTAATTCTATGAAGTCTTGTCTCACCGAGTGAATAACCTATCCACATTGGGTCGTATCGTCATATCAAAAGGAATAGTGTACCTATGGTGATCTGACAATCTCTAAAAAATTAATAACTCCTCATCTAAATTGTATGGCCTAGACTACCCATCGGTAAATTTGTATAAGGGACTCCTAGTCCTAGTCATTCTCATAAATTAAATTAATCCTAATTCGTGAATGAGAATTTTCTAGTCGCAGGCTCGCAATAGTACGACTAACTTAAGTACTATCTATTTAAATGTTTTAATAGCATTTTATAATTTTCTGAATTGTTTTAATAGTGTTTTGCAATTATTAGAATTGTTAGTATATCAATTTGTAATTTATTAGAATGTTTTAAATGCTTTTACAATTATTCTAATTGTTTTAAAGCTATCCTGCAATATTCTAAATGTTTGTGCAAATTTAAATTGCACAGTGCTCAGCGGGGGAGCTTTATGCAAATTAAATATTGCATTCCCTAAGGCGGTGGTGTGTTTTGTAAATCTATATTTAAGGGGGGGGGGTTTCTGCAAATCCACCACCCGACCGCCGACTTCGGCCGTCATCTTCCTCGGCGATTAACGCCAAAACCCTACCCTAACCTAATCGAAACCCTAATCCGACGACCCCAAACCCTATAAATAGCCCCCCGACTCGACCCTAACCTAGACTTCATCACAGCCGCCCTAGCCACCGCTCTGCACCCATCTTCCCCGACGAACGCCGCCGGAACCCTAGATCTAGGATTCCAGCCGCCCTAGGCCACGTCCCGATGAGCCACCACCACCAATCAACTCGCCGGAGCAAGGCAACTCAGCCCAAATTTTCTCCGACGACCCCGACGCTCCTCCGCCCAGTCGCCACCCCGACAGCAGCCCCGACTTGGACACGTACGTGTCATCTACCCCCCCGTGTCTGTTGTGTCTCGTTCTCATGCACAGGACTCGCCTACACACGACAACCCTAATGGTAAGTGCGGACACGGCAAACACGTGTCGTGCGTGTCATAAATCAGCCCGACACATGGACTCCTGTGTCCCTAACTGTCAGGACACAGGATTATTATATTTTTTATGATAAAACCATTCTAAAACTAAATAAAACAAACCTAAACCCTATTCCTAACAGACGGGCCAACTGGCCCACTGGCCAGCGCACAGTAATTAAACCCCCCCCGCGCTCTGTTAGCCGAGTTCGAGACCCCCCTTCTTTCTGTTTCTTTCTTTTTCTTTCGAGTTCGTATGATTTGTGAAAACTGACCTGCATGGGCCACCACAAAAACTTGTCATGATCTGCATCCGTTTTTTTTTTTCCGGTTACGAGACGTGTCCAAGCCAGCCTACGCCGCAGTGTCGGCGGTAGAACGCTGTCACGGCCATGAAGATCAAAATCACAAATAATGCTCATTCACATAATTAATTTAACTTACAATATTCACAAGTTTTACATTTGCAAAAAAAATATAAACTTGTACAAATATTTGAATGACTACAACTCAACTATCTAGCTAGTCTCTAGACTTTTGTCTGTAAGTACCCCCGTATCTCCCATGCTAAGTGAATCCACAGCTAACCTGAAAAATATTGGTTTTCAGTCAGGAATGGAACGAGCACAATTCACTGAATGCAGTTTCAATATATGAAAATGACTATACGACAGAGGTTAGCCTTTAGACATATGATTTGGAAAATAACACAAAAGACAAATAAACTAAACAAAGAAAAACAATAAATAAAGACAATACTCACCGACTGACTGAAATACCTTTGATATATGATCGGTCTCGGGATAATTACACGACACTGTCTACACTGTCTAAAGTTACACTGTCTATACTGTCTAAAGTTACACTGTCTACAATGAATAATGCAATAAAGAAATCACTGTTTACATTGTCTACTTTGCAATAATAAATCACAATTTACACTATCTACTTTGCAATAATAAATCACTGTCTACACTGTCTACTTTGCAATAATAAATCACTGTCTAAACTGTCTAAGGTCAGTTCACACATCGTTGGTACTTCAACCTCCCGACACAACAAGGAACAAATCAACATAAAATTGAAATCACATATCTATCGACTAAACACTGATGCATAGTAAAAATCAATACTGAAAACAAACAATAAACTGTACTCGCCTGTGGTCCTTTGCTGGTGAAACCGATAATCTAAACCACTCAGTGTACCAAAAAAGTCAAAACTCGTACAACAGTCCCCGGAAGCTGAAATAAACATCACCAATGTTCTCAAAATAGTCAAATTAGCTAGGAGTATTTGTCTTTAAGTCCAATTCTAGACACAGGGACAAAACGGTAATTTCGGGTCAAAATGGTGTCCGCCGTTGGACCCCCTTTGCACCGAAAAATGTACCAGAGTCAAAGGTCTCTAAAGTCGTCAAACTACATGTCTATAAATTTGTTTTGATGATACGAACCCAACCGTATGTCCAAAGGAGGATTCCGGCGGGCCGTGCACAAAATTACCCCTTGAATCGGATCGTGGGGCCCGCAAAACGGCGATCCAATCAACTATCTCAGAATCGGACCAAACTTGGCATGCAGGACCAGAAAAACGATACGGTCCTGATGGCACAAGTTTTGTCTCGATCTGACGAGCGTGCACAAAGTAATTGGGAAGTTTGCACAGAGGTCGATACGAAAAATTTCGATGGATACGCATCAAATTCGTCGCGCACACGCGACCAATTTGAATTCCGTCAAAGCCCACACGTCCATGAAGCCGTTACGCACCTTTCAATGCTTTCGGTTCGCGACCACTTTGTAAGTCCCTGTTTTTCAAATTTTAGTTAAATTAGTGTTAATTAATTTTTAATGTCATTTACAGCCTTCAATTAATTATTAGGCTTTTTAGGAATTTTTCTAGAATTTTTAAATAATTTTTAAATGAGTTTTAATACTAAAAAATATCAATTTGTAATTTTCTAAAATGTTTTAATATCATTCTGTAATTTTTAGAATTGTTTTTATATCAGTATGCAATTTATTAAATTGTTAATATATCATTTTGTAATTATTGAATTGTTTTAAGTTGCGGAATGCAAATTACTATTTACATTTAGTGACCTAAGGGACTGGTTTGTAATTTCCTAAACTCTAGGGTCTGTTTCGTAAAAACCTAAACCTAACCCATCCCTGCCCCGACTGACCGACGACTCGACGTCGGCTGCCCCCGCCATTTCCGGCCAGCGCACAGCCCCCCCGACCGCCCTAACTAGTCTATTTAAACTCCCCTCTCTCCCACGACTAGACCCTAACCCTAAACTCTTCCCACGACCACCCTCGACCCCCATTTCCTCCACTTCCAGTCCGCCTAAACCCTAACTCCGGCGGACCCCCAGCGCCGCCTCCACAGCCGTCGTCGTCACCAACCACCACCACCATTCGACGCGCCCGGCCGAGACGACCCCAGCGCCACCGGAGCGCCGCCGTCCCGACGCCTCCTCCGCCGTCCACGACCTTTAAATCCCCCCCCGAAGCCGGACACGTAAGTAACAGATCTGAGTTCGTGTCGTGCGTGTCTCGAACTCACGCACGACGTTCGCCTAGACACAGGGAACCTAGCTATAGGTCTGGACACGGGAGAATCGACTCGTACGTGTCGTGCTAGCCCAGACCCGTATACCTGTGTCCCTAACTGTCCGGACACAGGCTCGTGTTTATTATTTTTTTAATGTTTTTGTTAAACAAACCTAATAAAATTAACCTAAGTCCTATCCCTAACACAACTGATGGGCTGACCCCCTGGCCAGCCCGTTCTAACTAAACCCCCCCTGCGCAGGCTCGGGTTCGAGCCCCCCTTCACTTCTCTTCTGTTTTTTTTTCTTTTCTTTTTCTTTTTCTGTTTTATATATATATTATATATATATATGTATATATATATATATTAGTATGTATATATGTATATACTGTATTTTAACAGTATTTTATATATATGTATATATATTTTTATGCTTAGTAAAATTTTATATATTTATTTGTATTTATTTATGTATATATGTATATATCTTCATATGTATATATATATATATTTATAAAAAAAAAATATATATATATATATATATATTTATACTATATATATATATATATATATATATATATATATATATATATATATATATATATATATATATATATATATATATATAATATTAGTGTATGTATATATATGTACTTTTATAATTAAGTATTTCCTTATGTATATATATATGTACTTTTGGCATAGGTATGTATATATTCATTTTGTATAAATTTGCCTTATTAAAATAATAATATTTATTTTGCAATTTTACCAAATTGTATTTTTAGTGTATTTAAATTACTGCAACCATTTGGTGTCCAGGCCTAGCATGGGATTTTGGGCTCAAATGTGTTTTCACACATTCAAGACCTGTACAAGTCATATTGGACTTGATTCATGGCCTTGGGTCCTGTATTTGAACTTTGGTTCAAATTATATACATGGACAAAATACGCAGATAATTAATTATTTAATTTCAATAGTGTGTAATGCTATTTTTGGATTTCTAAAAATACTTAAATTATTGTTAAAATTCTGGAAAAATAGTATTTAGATACTATGTTAAGTTAGCTAATTTAGTATAATTTTTATAGTATTTAATTTACTGTTTTGCCACTAGTTTGGCATATGAAACCAAAACTTATTTTCTGTATACTTAGGAAAACTGATTTTTATAAAAATATTTGTACTGGTTAATAAATTCCAAAAAATTATAGTAAATTTCTACGATTAACAATGATCACTTTGGTACTTTACTTTAAGTAAAACTAGGCTTTTTGTCTATCTCTAAAATTGTTAGAACACAATGGTCTTTTGATTTATTTATTGATTAATTACGACTTGTAGCTTTTTGTGTTATTTTGAGTTTTAGCTGTGTTGAACCCCACCTCTCACTAGTGTAAAGACCCTAGAAAGTTAGTTAAAGTAGTGTGTCACCCCACATTGGTTTCCTATGCCAAAGTCATCATTTTGGCTAGGTGCCCAGTCACAAGTCGTGTCGCACCAATTAGTTGTTTTCCATAAATAAATTCACTTTATTTATTGTGTATCTGGGAAAATTACAACTGAAGGAATCCGATCTAGAAGACGATCGCTTTATCCCTTGGACTATGCGAAGAAGAAAAGCTCTCAAAATTTTGACAGTAAGTTAGATAACTATGTATCTGTACAATGAATGAGAAAAAGAACTCTATTTATAGAGTCAAAAATAACTGAAAGGATAACTGTCTTCACAGCCTGTGCCTAGTTGAAAATCACGCAGGATTTAACATATGCAAGGTTGTGAGCAGTTACTGGATGTGGCCTGTAACTGTTGGACACATGGCAATCATGCATGAGTCGTGTGCAAGTTATAGGACACGCAAGCGAGAGATCAGTGGCATGGCTGCCACGTACTCCAATTTGATGAAATCCATGCAGACTTGTTGAAGACGAAATCCACGCATACTCGGGGCAGAAAGCTTCAAAATCCACGCAAACTTGGGGCAAGAAGCTTCAGAATCCACACAGGCTTGGGGCAAAAAGTTTCACAATCCACGCAGACTTGGGGCAGAAAGCTTCACAATCCACGCAGATGTGGAGCAAAAAACTTCAGAATCCACGCAAACTTGAGACAGAAAGCCCAAAATATACGCGGACTTTGGGAAGGAACATAATCCATGCTCGATTGAGGCAGGACTGCCTGCTGTCTTGATTCGACGTGCTTCGACTGACATAAAATCTCTGACAGTGATTGCTTTTGTCAGTTGCATTAAATGACAAGAAGCTCTTTTGGTACGCCAACTTGACGAAGGCTGAGTCTTGCTGAAGAAGATTTCGAAAGTCACGCAATAGTCGGCTGTGATCTCTCGAGTTCTGTGCATACGTGGCATACGAGAAGATATTCTTCGACTGTCGTACTGTCAGTCATAATTACACTCTGACAAATGATGAGCTGTTTCCCAGCGTGACTTTTAAATATTGTCCTGATCAACTCAGCGTGACTTTTGGACTTGTTCTGATCAACTCAGCGTGACTTTCATTTTTAAGGCCTACAAAACCCCCTTCAAAGTTTTCGAAAGTTTAAAAAGACTTCAAAATTTTGAAATACTTTGAAATCGAGATATTTAAAATGAATTTAGTCACGCTGAGATGACTTTAAAGAGATATTTATCCTTAAATGATTGGACTGTTAGGATTCTGTGCAGTTAGGATCCCGTATCAAGCTCCTAAATCGAGACAAATCATGATGGGCCGTTTGGAATTCTTCATGAGCCTATAAATAAGCCATAGATTACTTCTTTCCTTCTTTACTTGCATTTGAAAGAGAGAACCCACAGAAGAGAACTTCATCTTCCCCGACGAACTCCTTCTTCCCCGACTTCTTCTTCTCCTTTCTCAGTCGAAATGGCTCCCAAGAAAGCTGATGCTCAGGCCAAGGGGAAAGCCCCTGCAACTTCTTTGCGTGCCACTACTGACAAACTTCCTCGACAGGAAGTCCCGCAAGCTCCTATGCATCGTAAGTGATGGAAGAACATGAACTGTTGAAGACGAGTTTGATGAAGTTGAACTCTACATAGAATTTTTAGGATCTTAAGATAATAAACTTCAGAAATATATCCCCCCTTCTTAGGGCAAAGGATATTAATAAAGTATGCCCCCCTCTTTAGGGTCAGCCATACTTCACATCTTCGTGTTTACGAAGCTCTGTGTTCCACGCAAAGGAGCATGACTCTCATGATTCTGCGTGACTTTTCACGTTGGGCAGAAATGTCCATGTTGAAATAGTCATGCAGCTTTCATGATGATGCTGCATAATTTTTCACATGTTGACAGAGATGTCAATGTTGAATTATTCACGTAGACTTCTGAGAGTCATCTTCTGGATAGATTAGTCTTGATCTGTTAGCGTGTTTTTTTTGTCATTTTCACTTAAATGTGATTCTGGCAATGATGCGTGACTTTCATCTTAATCTGTCTGGACTTTGCGTGAATTAATCATCCGCGTGAATAAATCACTCAGTATGTCATGGTAGTATATCCATATAGAGTCTGCGTGACTTTTAAAATTTCTTTCAAATACTGTAATACACGCATAGACATAGATATATCTGACTTTGTCTTCTGTCATTTTCTGTAGTGAACATCCGAAGCGAAGAAGCAGAATATGAAGGGTGTTTGAGTTTCTCATTTAAGCATGACCTATCTCATGTACAATTCCTTCAATTTGATCTTCTGAAGCAAGACTATCATTATTGGCCAATCAAGATCATACCACTTTACTCTGCTTAATGAATGGACAACCCTTTCAGAGTCTGGATCTGGTATCCCACAAGAAACCAGCATTCTTGTTCGGAGATGCCATAGCACAGAAATCTCAGCCGAAGGGCATCAGAGAGAAAGTGTGTTCTACTTCGAAGGGGATGTGAAACAACCCATGTATTGGCCAAAGGTTTCCAGAGGCTTATCAATCATGAGGCTTATGCATGCCAGCTATCCAAGAAAGATGTCCTGGTATTTGACGGAATATCAGCAGGCGAAGGCAAGCCGTATTATTTACAGGAAGGAGGGATTTTTCAGTGCCCCGGAGGATCATGTATCAGTATTTCGGGGTTTGAAGCCTGGATGCATACCACCTGAAGATTCATCCATATTGATGCCATTCAGGATGCCCATTTTCATAAACGAATTCATGTCAAACAAGAATGCATTCTATCCCACCGATTCGACGTCGAGGATGAACGGCCTAATGAATCAGGAGAATGTGAGATGGAGGACTTTGGTCCACTGGGCTTTGGAAAATTTTGAGACTGAGTTGAAAAAGATTAATCTTTATGATGCCGTCGTCAATTCGTCCTACGGCTTCAAGCCCAACCCCTTCCTATTCCTAGCTTTGGTTGAGAGATACAATCACAGGACGGGGACCTTTATGACTCCGAAAGGAGAGATGGGCTTCGCCCTTCATGAGATGGAATACATCTCATACCTGCCTTCAGGATCGCTACCGTATGAGGAATATGTTCCTACGACAGAAGAGCTGAACTTTCTGTCAGAGAAGAACCCAGAGATGGTCCATTTATTTAAGAGATGATGTGCCATTTTGGCACATGTACTCTATATTACAAGGGTTCCAAGGATGAAGCTGGCAACCACATTCAGAAGTGGATGTCCTACCTTTTCATGAACCGTGAAAAGGATGAGAAGAAAATAAATAAAAAGAGGTGTTATCAGATTAGCAACTTCAAGCCTCTCTCTGAGAGTGAAATCATTTATCTGTTGGAGAGATATAACTGCAAGGATTTCACGATCACTGAAGACTGGTACGAGTTCAAAGCTGGAACCACCTTCAGCTCTTATGTAAGACAAAGCGGAAAGATTCTGTCGAGGAACGGTCATTTGGCCGGATTCTATCTCTGTGGTTGAGGAGATTCATCGTTCCTGGCTCCAGTTCCTTGTACAGGATACACAGAGGCGTTATCTTTGCAGCGGTGCGCCTTGTGTATGGTTACAAGCTAGACTTATTATCGGCAATGACCTGTAGGCTGAATGCAGGTCTCCAGGAATTTTGTCACTAACATGCTGTCTGCTCAGAGGATGATGACTGAAGAATTCCCAAGGATAGAGATGCCCTTCACGTATCTTTATGGTTGGCTTCTCCTTCATCATGATGGTCTGATACCTCCAGGGGCAGGAGGAAGTAGCAGTCTTTTTCTGGAGAGGTACTTCTGGAGAGACGTTCTGGAAGGTTCACACCCTCCCAGAATGCAGAAATGTCTTGAATCGGGCATCACATTGGTCTATCCAATGTGTCCCTCCACCACAGGGCTATGAGAGCATGCCCTTAAATATGATGGACGGAGATATGGGGAAACAGGTTAGACGATGTAACCTTTCAGTGGTTGCAGAGGATACGGCCTTCCATCTAGTGTATCGTCATGAAGAAATGGCGTATCTGGAGCCATATTTACCAAGCCGATTTGCCAGGCAATTCGGTTATGATCAACTTCACGTTGGGAACGCCACCTCTTGCTTATCTGCTCGTGGAGGGCTTGTCGACGGAGCTCGAGCTTGGAGATATTTTGCGGCTAGGGATACAAAAGTTGTATTCTCTATGCCTAATCCTTTATCTAGCTCGGGGCCAAAGATTGCTTTATACATATGCTCGCTTTTATGTGTCGTCGAGCACTTTTAGGCCGAGTTTCAATCTGAAGACCTTTGTTGCGGAGGATGAATCGAAGAGGTCAAAGAAGAGGATTGTTATTCAATATTTCCCTCCGGAACCCGAAGATGAGACAACGGAGGTTGAACCTCTGTATGAATTATTTCAGGAGGGAAATTTTCCTGATGAAGTTCTCCCCCCTATATTCGTATCTCTTTCTAAGAGGAAGAGAAGCGATGAATCTGAGACCATCTCTAAGAGGAGTACTAGGTCTCCAACATCTAAGAAAAAGAAGAAAGGAGTCTCAGTGACTGCTACGTCATCTTTAGGCGGTATCTCAGTTGATGAGGACGATGCCGCTGATAAAGACAAAGAGACTGATGAAGACGACGCTCCTTTGATAAGGAGGTCGAGAGGCAAATATGTCAAGAAGTCTGTCAGCAAAATTAAGGGCAACAAACTCCTATAAACAATCATGAGTGGAGGAGTTTTGCCAGAAATCAACGAAGCAGTTTCTACTGAGAAGACCGAGTCTGATGATGAACAGACTGAAGTAGAGTCTGCTCAAGCTCAGGAAATAACTGCTCCGACCACAAGTGGAGTAGCTATTGAACCCTCGGAGACGAGGATGATCCCATTTGAGCATGGGACTGAGGGCGTCATTCAGGCACTGGATGACCAGATTGATTACTCTGAAGAAGAACCAGCTCCAGAAAAAGTGACAAAACAGTCAGAAGTTCCTGAAACTCAAGCTGAAGAAAATATTTCTTCGACCAGAGGCGATGAAGACGTGCCGGCGTCTGAGCTATCAGCTGCTGATGATTTGTTGAAGAATGTTTGTCAAGACATCATTCTTCGAACCGATATTCCAGAGAGGACTGAACCGACGGCAGTCAACACTGAGCTTGCTATCGTCGTTGTCCCTGAGACTCATGAAGATGTGAATATCATTGACTCCGAATCAGAAGCTCGTCCTGAAGATGAAGAAGAAGAAGAAGCTGAAGGAGGAGAAGACTGGCATGCTGGCACCTCTATTCCTTATGATGAAGACAAAGTCAAGGGGAACAGAATGGAACTTAGCCCTGAACCTGCTCAATCACCGAACAACAGCTCTAGCACCCAGTAATTCTGGAGCTGGAAGCAGCCATATAAAGCAGGTATCGGATACAATCATGGACCGGCTGCGAGAAGAAGCAAAACTCCCTCCACATACCGAATATGAACCTCAGCCAGGTAGAATTTTATTTCAAATTCTGTTTCCTGCTGTTTCTTTTTTCTTTAAATGCTGATTACATTTTTCTTTAACTGTAGGAACTGCTGCAGCAATGAGTTCGACTCATGCTCCGCTTATCCAGGCTGATGCTGATGAAGGAAGTTCACACTTAACTTCTCCGATCGCACATACTTCTGTTCCGAGGATAGAGAATATTCAAGCTTCTTCTTCCATGATGACAGCGACTCCTGGATTTGAGACTGGGCTAGCAAGAACCCTGGGAATGTATCCGGAGATCATTTACTCATATTTAGATACATATTCCAGACGTTTCTTGAAGGATGAAGCTATGCCCTTTTCTGATCTTCGAACTATGGTCAAGTTCCCGCTCATGGCGCTGCGACATGCTGGTTGTGAATCTCAGTGAATATTCTTCGAACATCTCTTGGATGAATTGGAAGTAACTATCCGAAAATACTGGGAGACTAAGAAGGAAGATCTTCAATCTTTAACTGCAACTGAAATTAATCAACTAGAGCATGAAGCACAGTCCCAACAAGCAGCTCTTGAAGCATTTCTTGCCTCTTCTACTGAGAAATTAGTAGAAAAGGGCGAAGAAATATTAGCTACTCGTCAAAGAGTAGAGCTTCTGGAGAAGGATAAAGCGTCCAAGACTGAAGAGCTGAAGAAATTGAAAGAGGAATTAGCTCGACTTCAAGAGCGCATTGCTGTCATGGAAACAGAACAAGCTGAGGTTGCTGCTGCTTATATCTCTGAAGTTGAACGCTGTGAAATTCTTCAGAAGGAACGAGAACAGATGCAGGCGGAACAGATTGAAGAAGTCAACCGTCGCCAGTCTGCTATCATTATTTTTGATGAAAAGAATGTTACAATTGAAGCAGCGGAAAAGAGTTCGAAAAACTCATGAAGAGAAACTGAATGCTGTTCTAGATCGTATCAGGGAGCTGATAACTCCGAATAAGTGAATCCCTCTTTTTTTTTTTCACTTTCACTTGTATTCCATGTTTTGATTATGAAATGAAAGCAAATGAAAACTTTTGATCTAATTTTTGACTTTATTGTGATAATGGTGTATTCATAGAAAATGTGTTCAGAGGTAAATAATACATGACACATGTCAATAGAATAGAATATGCAAATGAACTTTGTAATTCTATCAAATGATATTAAACCAGAGATGATCTTAGTTTAATACTGATTAGAAAAAATAGAATTCAGACATAAAAATATCTTTGAACTCAATTTTTCATGATCTTTGGACTCGAGAATCAAAAGACTGGATATCATTTTCAAAAATATGATACTGAGATAGAAAATTCAGAGGTAATATGGACATGATTTTCTAAATATCAATTTTGCTAAGAAAATGATACAATATAGAATATCTATTTCCGCTGGGGATAACAGATATCGAAATGATCGGATGACGATGAATGAACGGATGAACCGTCAGGTGATAATGAACAGGTGAACTGTCGGGTGGTAATAAATGAACGGATGAACCGTCGGGCATTTAATGAACGGGCGAACCGTCTGATGAATGTGACGCTTCATTATTTGAGAGACTTTCACTAATAAATATTAGCTTAGGGGATCCCTCTTCACCAACATCTATTTGAACAAGTTTGTCTTCAGTCGGAGGTTCTTTTTGCTCAAATCGGAACTCCCATTGATTATCTAACCTTTGGGCCCATTGTTCTGATTCAGGTGAGATTTCAAACTCATCTTCGTCTTCATCACTTTCTTCAGAACGGTCAATGGAGACCATGTTGGAAGACAGAATGTTGCAGTAGAAATCACCGATACTCGTATCGGAATCCCAAGAGGTAGTACTAGAAGAATCAGATCTCTTATCTTCGTCAGATTCGGGATCTTCATGGATAATATTGATAAAAGAAGTAGGAGCAATATAGCCCAATCCGCATTTTGTCCTCCCATATTTCAGAGGAGGAATCCGGACAGGCATTTTTCTTCCTTTTCCACTGTTGAGGCCAGTTCTGAAGTCATAGCCCATATTTTTAATGATGTCTTTAGATTGCTGACTATAACGACGTAGTTGTAATCTTCCAGTATCATCATTCTTGTCCTCGTCTTCTAAATCAGAAGGATTTTGGGGCCCTTTGTAGAAGAATATTGGAATGTCTCCTGACTTTCTGCTGGGAACTAGAAAGTATGAAGATTGTACAGGTTCTAGGGATACATCTGTATGAGCAGTCTGTACAACTCCTATGGTTATTGTGCTCAAGTCATCTAACAAATGTAAATAACTATGAACATAATTACACACATCAACATACTGCAAAGATGGAGACTTTTCATAAAATGTAAAAGCAGCAATATTTACATTGGAAGAAGGCTGAGCCTTAGAGATCTTAGCCAAATCAATGACTAAAGGGGGAGAAGATGAACGAGAAGAAGCGTTGTTTCGATTAAGATCGATAACAAATGGCTCAGAAGAGGTGAGCTCCCTTGAAGCTTGAGATGGAAGAGTAATCCGCCCTCCAACTGGAATTAGCAGAGTATCCTGTTTCACATGTGAAGATGCAGGAACTGCAGTACGCCCACTGACAGGAATGATCAGTGTATCTTGAGTAGACGACTGAGGTAATGGAGAAATTCGTCCACTCACCGGAATGATGAAAGAACCTTCTCCAGAGGGTTTGGGAGATTGTTGCTGAGTAGTTCGACCTTCAACAGGAATTATTAAAGTCTCACTTTGTGAATCCTCTTTCTCCATAGCTTGTATCACCCTTGTATACTCTTCTTTGTACATTCGAGAATCATTGAAATAAGCTTCAACCCCATGGAAGGGATTTATATCAGCAACTTCTTTTTGTACTCTTCCATTGCTATCAATGTATTTAAAACACTGATGAAGAGTAGAAGGCACCACATTATTTTCATGAAGAAAGGGCCTCCCAAGAAGAAGATTGTAGGATCCCACAATCTCGATCACATAGAAAGTGACTTTGGATCTGAAATCGCTTATTTGAAGCTTCAGATGAATCTTTCCCAAAGGCTCGCTCCTGCTTTGATTGAATCCCAGGATAGTAGTAACTGTCTTGGAAAGCTTGTGAAGAGGGATTTTTAGTTCATCCAACAGACTCTTTGGCATTATGCTTATAGCAGACCCTGGATCAATGAGGATACGATCTATCTTCATCATGTCGATATAACCGGTATAGTAGAGAGGCCGATCATGTCGATTATCTTCCAGTAGCATGTCGTCTTGTGTAAAGGTGATATTTGGGATAATCTCCAGTACACTGTTGCAATGTAAGCAAGTGGCAGGTTCTGCATCTGGCTTCTTTAACTGTACAAGACAAGAGTCAGCTTGTAGAAGTGCTTCACTTAACGTCTCCCGAGTCTCTTTAGAAAGACGTAAAAGTTCAAAGAGGGACATTCTAGCTGGAGTATTAGCAAGTTGAGCTAGAATAGTCGAAATTATAAGGCTTCTGAAGCCCAAGAGGAGGGGACTTCTTGATTGGTTTATCAAACCGAGCTTGTTGTTTGCCTTTCTCAAGAGCTGTAGGCTTGGAAGAAACAGGTTCAACTGGGGTAGTTGAAGGAACAGGTACGGTGGATGATTCTTCTTCAGGAGGAACATTAGGAGCGTCTTTATCAGCAGGAGGGGTATCAGGAGTATCCTCAGGATTTTTGGAATAATCCTTTAGATAAGGTTTCCCTGTTCTAGTAGCACCAGCAAGTGCTTCTTCTTTGTCTTTTGGCTCTGTGTCAGAGATAGATCCAAGAGAAGTCATATGACATGACTTAATCTTTCCAGCCTTCTTGGACTTTCGAGAAGTAGTCTTTTGAGGAGAAGGCGATTCAAAATCTGCCACTAGATCAGGATGGATCCACATGATTTCTCCTGTTTCCAAAGTGATTGGCATTAATTCTTCAGACTGTGGAGGAGGAATATTCACTATTTCAAGAGTTGCCTTGGGAATAGGAACGATCCCACTTTCAAGGAGCTGAGGAGGGAAATCTCCGAATTGCATAGAGACGACGTTGGAGGTGACGGTCTTCTCTTTTGGAGTAAGAGAGATAGCTCCAGATTTAATCATTTCTTGGATCTTTCCTTTCAGTACATAACATGTACGAATTGTATGACCCAACATTCGGTGGTATGGACAGTATTTGGGATGATCTGTCTTACCAGCTTCATCAGGTTTCTTGATTTCAGGTAATTGTATTTTATTACCTTTCAGCAGACATTCAAAGATACCAAGGACATCGTCATCATCGAAAGAGTATTCTTCCTTGGGGCGAGGTGCTCTTGTTTGTTGGGTTGTAGAAGTAGGAGAAGTTTGCACATTTGATGCATCTTTGCTCTGAAGATTAACTTCAAGGGTTTCTTTTCCCTTGCGAGCATTGTTTTTAGCATTATTGTTAGCACCTTGACCTGTTTCTTTGGGAGTCATCTGCACTCCTAAACCTTTGAAGGTTTCAGTACTAATTTCTGCGGCCTTAGCACTAACTATGAAAGAAGGCCAGTCTTGAAATTGGGTGGAATCCTGTCCACATGCTGATGATTGGCAACAAGTTTGATTTGCATGTGTCGATGGTGACAGCATCAGGAGTTCCAAGAGGCATCTTCAGAGCTTCTCTTCGAAATCGTTCAATGAAATCCTCTGTAGTTTCATTATTTTTCTGCTTGATTCTAATAAGAGCAGACATAGTCATGTCATTGAGCCCTTCATAGAACCTTTCAAGAAACATCTGTTTGAAATCGGCAAATGAGGTAATGCACCCATCTGGGAGACTTCTATATCATTCATAAGCTGTTCCCTTGAGACATCCAACAAACACCCGAGTAAGGAGGGCGTCGCTTGGTTGCAATTGATCAGTCATCACTTCAAAGTGATTAATAAGCTGACTTGGAGAAGTGGTTCCATCATAGAATGAGATAGTAGGAGGCTTGTATTTAGAAGGATAATGATACTTGCTTCCATTCTATCGAATAAGGTTGCTTGATGCCTAATCTTTGTAAACCATCTTTCTGTTTGAATGCCTCGAATTGAGTTTTGAGATTCCTCAATTCTTCATTAACAACTCCGGAAGATTGTGGAGTTGTAGCTTGTAGAGAATAGTTGGGAGGAGGAACAGCGTTATAAGCACTACCCCCAGCTCCAGAGAGACTAGGATTTGGTTGAGCTGGTCCAGGAGTATTGGATTGTATTGCTGGAGGAACTTGTACTGGACTTATAACAGTGTCAATTGGTATGGCATCTGGTACAGTCTGTCGATTTTGCATCTGAGTTGCCATGAGTTCATACATCGACTTCATAGTATCAGCCATAGACTTCATTTGCTGTTCCAAAGAAGCAATCCTTTGTTCTTGAGGAGTCAAGGAAGAAGAAGGTTCATCAGTATTCCCATCAACCATATAAGTCGTGACTGTACGAGAGATTATTGATGAACTGGTGGATGTTGTTTGTTCTGAATCATTGCTTTGTGCATCAAAGTCAATTATAGGAGAACTACCCCCAGTAGGAAGAGGTGGGAAGTTAGATTCTCCAAGGAATTCAGAATCATCTTCAGAAATCAAAGAGGCCAGGACTCTTGCTCTTGTGCCTCTATATACTCCATCTGGACTATCAGCTCTACCCCCAGTATCCCGAGAGGTCATGTTGACAGAAGCAAACAAAGGCTCATCTTCATCAGGCATAGGTTCACACTGAATCCGATTGAAGATAGATTGTCGTTTTGTTTGACATCTGCATTGCATTGTGACTCTCGGCTGGAAATCACATTCATGATCAACGTAGTCCTGAACCATTGACTGACATCTGCATTGAATTATGACTCTTGGCTGGAAGTCACATTCAGCATGATCCATTGTCATAGAATTATTCCTTCTCTTCTGTTGAAGGTGTTCCCGTAGATCAATCTGTGAAGATTGAGGTAGATCAGAGAACACTCTTTGTGTATTTTTAGGAATATATTTCTGGTTCTTGGGTTTTGATGGCTCTTGATTATATAAGGAGTGATTAATATGAGCCACATAATTTCTAGCATACTCTGCATCCGGATCTTTTATTTTCATATCCGATTGGTATGGTTTCTTGACACAAGAAGTGTTTCCCAAACGGGTTTGATTAAGTTTTGTTCTTAGATCAATTGGAGGTAACACATTGGTTTTTGAAACTTGGAGTTTTCCTTCCATTGATCTGGATATTTGCAGAGAAGGAAGAGTTGAACCACCCCCTTGATTAGGAGTTGGTAACAGACCTTTTCTAGACAAATTCTGTGCCCAATTCGAAGAAGTCGTAGAAGAAGACATTAAAGAATGTTTCTTCTTAGACTTATTCAATTTTTGAGACATAGAATGTCCAGAAGGAAGAGTAGTCAAAAGACTATCTCCTTTTCTTTGACTAACAAAATTGTCAGTCAAAGCTGTTCCTGAAGTAAAAACTACAGGAACAGAAAAAACAACTAAAGAGTTATCTCTTTTCGAAGGGACTTTGTGTGGAAGACCACCCCCAGTTCTAGTAGAACTTGGCACAGAAGAAGAGATAGCTAAAGAGCTATTCTTCTTAGATGAAATACACGCTGAAACAGATTTGGTTAAAGAACCAGTACTGTTAGCGTGGCTTTTGGATTTAGAATTACACGCTGGAACAGATTTGGCTAAGGAGCCAGTGCTGTCAGCGTGACTTTTAGGATTGAGGTTACACGCTGGAACAGATTTGGCTAAGGAGCCAGTACTGTCAACGTGACTTTTGATTTTGGAAATACACGCTGGAACAGATTTGGCTAAGGAGCCAGTGCTGTCAGCATGATTTTTGAACGTGAGATTGTACGTTGGAACAGATTTGGCTAAAGAGCCAATACTGTCAGCGTGACTTTTGGAATAGAATTTGCACGCTGGAACAGATTTGGCTAAAGAGCCAGTACTGTCAGCGTGACTTTTGATTACTGTCATCTTCGAGCGCACAAGAGTGTGCGTGCTTGCAGTAGAGTTCTTGCCAGTGTTAGGAGTAGACACTGTGGCAGAGACTTCACCATTGGCTGCCAACTGATTCTTAGGGACATAGACAGAGTGTCCCTTCGACTTGGCAGTGATGATGGAGGCTGAAGTGGGTTTGCCACTCTTAGCCCGCTGCATTTCTTCATAGGCGAGTTGATCGAATTGGATCGTCATCACCTTCTTCGTCGAGCCGACTGACGAAGTGTCGCATTGAGTTGTTGCCATCTCAGAAGAGGAGATGGTTTTCCCCAGCAGAGTCGCCAATTTGTTTTCCATAAATAAATTCACTTTATTTATTGTGTATCTGGGAAAATTACAACTGAAGGAATCCGATCTAGAAGACGATCGCTTTATCCCTTGGACTATGCGAAGAAGAAAAGCTCTCAAAATTTTGACAGTAAGTTAGATAACTATGTATCTGTACAATGAATGAGAAAAAGAACTCTATTTATAGAGTCAAAAATAACTGAAAGGATAACTGTCTTCACAGCCTGTGCCTAGTTGAAAATCATGCAGGATTTAACATACGCAAGGTTGTGAGCAGTTACTGGACGTGGCCTGTAACTGTTGGACATATGGCAATCATGCATGAGTCGTGTGCAAGTTACAGGACACACAAGTGAGAGATCAGTGGCATGGCTGCCACGTACTCCAATTTGATGAAATCCACGCAGACTTGTTGAAGACGAAATCCACACAGACTCGGGGCAGAAAGCTTCAAAATCCATGCAAACTTGGGGCAAGAAGCTTCAGAATCCACGTAGGCTTAGGGGCAAAAAGCTTCACAATCCACGCAGACTTGGGGCAGAAAGCTTAAAATATACGCGGACTTTGGGAAGGAACATAATCCATGCTCGATTGAGGCAGGACTGCCAGCTGTCTTAATTCGACGTGCTTCGACTGACACAAAATCTCTGACAGTGATTGCTTTTGTCAGTTGCATTAAATGACAAGAAGCTCTTTTGGTACGCCAACTTGACGAAGGCTGAGTCTTGCTGAAGAAGATTTCGAAAGTCATGCAATAGTCGGCTGTGATCTCTCGAGTTCTGTGCATACGTGGCATACGCGAAGACATTCTTCGACTGTCGTGCTGTCAGTCATAATTACACTCTGACAAATGATGAGCTGTTTTCCAGCGTGACTTTTAAATATTGTCCTGATCAACTCAGCGTGACTTTTGGACTTGTTCTGATCAACTCAGCGTGACTTTCATTTTTAAGGCCTACATTAGTGTCCTAGTGTTTTAGCTTAGTGTAAAAACTAAGTTATTGTATTTATTTCTACAGTGACGAGTTACCAGACATCCATAGCACTTATATCGCAGCTTATTTTGCTTTGCTTTGCTAGAGGCAAGTACTTTCTATAAATTTTACATATTGTTACATAATAAACTACGATTTACCAACCATGTTAACTGCTGATCCCTGGGGTAGCAAGTTAAAATATCACATGTTGTACTTTCCATTTCTACCAAGCTTAGAACGGTCTTTATGTATCTCTCACATGATTAGGATATGGGTTATGGGGAAAACTAATGGTAGAGTACGTGATCCTGACCCCCCTATAGTAGCGAGCGAGATCGCATTTTATATGCATACCTTGCCGTAGGCCATTATCCCGTATTTCTGTACGGATGTACACCTATGCCTGTTGACTTGTACGTATATACATTTTATTTACATGTACCACAGTATATTGTACATCTATTGACCGATCACGTACTTGCTACAGTTTTAAACACTACATGTACATCTGTCTCTATGACATATGTATCCTTGCCATGATAGATTGTGTGATGCCATATTTCCAGTTATTCCCTCTTATGTTCATTTACATGTTTCATATGCTAGTTTGCTAGATTCAGTACTTGCTTCCGTCCTGACAGGATAACGTTGTAGGTATCCTTACTGAGGAGGAGTTACTCTGCGACACCTATTACGGAGTTACTGTCGAGGACCCGGCTTTGCTTTACGAGGATGTTCCTGCGGGGAACCTCGCCTAGTTGTCTTTTGTATTTTTAGTCTTTTGAGAGTAGTCATGTATTAGACTATATATTTTGTAACTGGACATGTATCCAGTTTTACATTTCAGTTCACTTGTACTTGGACATTTTACTATATACGACGACTTTTGTGTTTGGAGCATTTATGATTCTTCTTCACTTATAGAACAGTTAGCACATTTAGTCTTATCCTGCTGTCTTTAGAACAGCTTACTACGTTTTATCTCAACGTAGGCTGGGCATGACTCGGCCTGGCCCAATAATTTGGGTAGCGGGTCGTGACATATTTTTAGTGGTGGCCCATGCAGGTCCTGACTAAATTGTTTGGTTACGTTATTGTACCAAGCATGCCTACAATTAGGAACTTAAGGTAATTAGACAATATTTGGAATGACGCTTAGAACACTTAGAGGAATGTCAGGATTGCAACATAGGAAATACAACACATGCTTGCTATTATAATTAGATTTCCTTGCATATGATTACTTACATTAAATAAATCCTTATAAGCCCTTTTTACTTTTATTAGATGGTGCTTACTCGTTCGTCCCAGTATGTTACCCCCGAGAATGGGGCCCTCCTTATCCAGTCAGCTGACCAGTCGACTGATACACCTCCACCTACCACATTCCCCTACTCCACAGATCCACAAACCCAGATACCACAACCACCTTCCACATCACAGGCCCAGCAGGACCCGATACTTCCACCACCCCCTATCACTATACCCATCCAGGCTTCCGTCACACTCGACGGGAACCAGCTGCTCACTCTGATTCAGGGGTTCCTAACAACCCATCAGGAGCAGACTACCCTACTCCTGCCAGAGCATAGAGCGTTCTGAGGGACGTCCCGTGGTCCCACTACATATAGAGCCACGTAGAGAGCGGGGACGATCAAGGACTTCATGGGTCTGAATCCCAAGGAGTTCTCAGGGACTGAGGGCATAGTAGTAGCAGATGACTGGCTAGATTCGGTAGAGAGGAAGCTTCTGGGAGTTAGGATGTCGGATGACCTCCAAGTCGAGGCAGCGAGATTTCTGCTGATAGACTTAGCAGGAGTCTAGTTCCGGAATGAGCCGTTGTTTGCGAGAGGGAGAGCCACTTGGGATCAGTTCAAGACCCAGTTCAAAAAGAAATTCTTCTCGACCACTGCTAGAGTAGCCATGGGGCTACGATTCCAGAACATCCAGCAGGGGAACCGTTCTGTTGATGACTATGCGGCAGAGTTTAGTCGTCTGAGCCGTTTTGCTCCTAGTCTGGTTGCAGATCCAGAGGAGATGACCCGTAGGTTTTGCCATGGTCTAGTTCCAGACATTGGCATTCTTATAGTGGCGAACGGTACGACTGACTACTACCAGAGCCTAGAGTTGGCCCAGAGTATAGAGGAGCGTCTTCTGTCTAGCAAGAGGCCGGCTTCTGTACACCATGAGGGACCGTCCAAGCGTCAGGCTTTCCAGCAGAGAGCACCGACGCCACCCCAGCAGACTTACCGTCCCCCTACACCACGTCATCAGACCCCGCCAGTTAGAGCCCCGGGATACCAACAGCAGCAGCAGCGGGGAGCTATATGTTCTTTCTGCAGAAGACCAGGGCACGACAGGTCCGTTTGTAGGAAGAGGTTGGGTCAGTGTTTAGTTTGTGGGTCTACCACCCATCAGCTACGGAACTGTCCAGCAGCCAAGGGACCTAGAGGACCACTCCCGACTCAGCAGTAGAGGTTTGGGCACCATCTGCAGCAGCAGAAGGGACCTCAGGGGAAGGTTTATAGCCTAGCCCTTGAGCCGGAGCCGGAGCAGGTTTGGGAGCCAGATTACTTAGCTGACGTCATCACAGGTCATGTTTATTTGTATACTTTTCTAGCTCTATGCTTGTTTGATTCTGGCGCATCTCATAGCTTCCTGTCATTAGAGTTCATGCATGAACATCACTTAGTATCTACACCTACTGTGGAGATTAGTAGAGTAATGACGGAGGAGGACCAGTGCCTATTAGAGCTAGCTATAGATGCTCTATTATGATAGCCGGAAGAGAGTTCGAGGGGCGATTCTTTGTGATGCCACTCCCCGGTTATGATATCATATTGGGGATGGACTGGCTTAGCTATGCCCATGCATCTATAGATTGTCATGAGGGTAGTATTTTGTTCAGTCTCCCAGGCACAGCACCATTCAGTGTCAGAAGGACAGGGCCGGAGATCAGCCTAGAGCCGAACTGTTGTGCTACAGTCGGGGACGCAGCACCATCGGGAGTTTATGAATGTATTCCCAGAGGATCTTCCAGGGGTTTCGCCTGACAGAGATGTGGAGTTCACTATAGATTTAGTGTCGGGTTCATCACCAGTATCCCGGGCTTGCTATAGAGTGAATCCCAATGAGGCCATAGAGATGAAAGAGCAGATTGATGACCTATTGAAAAAGGGTTTTATTCGATCCAGTGCTTCTCCATGGGGAGCACCAGTGCTTTTTGTGCCTAAGAAGGATGGTACAGTCCGGTTGTGTATTGACTACCGGGCCTTGAATGCCATCACCATCAAGAACAAATATCCTCTGCCCAGGATAGATAATTTGTTCGACCAGTTGAGCGGGGCGAAGGTGTTTTCCAGGATAGACTTGAAATCCGGGTACCACTAGGTGAAGGTTAGGGCAGCAGACATCCAGAAGACGGCGTTCAACACGAAGTACGGGCAGTACGAGTTTCTGGTGATGCCATTTGGTCTCACAAATGCGCCAGCTGTCTTTATGAACTTGATGAATAAGACATTTCACCAGTATCTGGATAAGTTCGTCGTAGTATTTATCGACGACATCCTGATATACTCGAAGACGCCAGAGGAGCATGCAGAGCACTTGCGGATAGTTTTGGGGATTCTGAGGCAGGAGAGATTGTTTGCCAAATTGCCGAAGTGCGAGTTCTTTTTAGACCGAGTGGAGTTTCTCGGCCATGTAGTCACTGGAGATGGAATCTCGGTGGATCCCAAGAAGATTGCTGCAGTTGAGACGTGGAAGGCTCCGACGTCAGTTTCAGAGATCAGGAGCTTTCTGGGTTTAGCAGGCTATTATAGAAAGTTCGTCCAGGACTTTGCTAGGATAGCTGAACCCATGACGAAGCTGACGCGGAAGGACGCAGAGTACATTTGGTCAGAGGACTGCCAGACAGCGTTTGAGGAGCTGAAGAGGAGGCTGACGACCGCTCCAATTCTGACTTTACCTTCAGGTTCTGGAGGTTTCACCATATACAGCGATACTTCTGGGAAGGGGTTAGGATGTGTCCTACAACAGCATGGGAAAGTGATTGCTTATGCATCTAGGTAATTACGGACTCACGAGCGGAATTATCCTACCCATGACCTAGAGTTAGCTGCGATGATCTTTGCACTCAAGTTATGGAAACATTACTTATACGGAGAGCGTGTGGAAATCTTTACTGACCACAAAAGCTTGAAGTATGTGTTCACGCAGAAAGAGCTGAACATGAGGCAAAGACGATGGTTGGAGTTGATGAAGGACTTCGACATCGATTTACAGTATCACCCTGGGAAGGCAAATGTGGTGACGGATGCACTGAGCAGGCATCCAATGGCATGGTACCTGATGATTGATCGGCATTTATGAGAGGATCTGGAGAAGCTCGGCATCGAGCTAGTTCGGTCAGGATCAGTGATACAGATGATGGCGCTTGACATTCAGTCAGGTTTGATGGAGCAGATCCGGAAGGCACAGTCTACATATGAGAGCCTCCGCAGACTTCGACCCCAGGCGTTAGCTGGATTGCTGGATGACTTCACTATAGCAGAGGATGGATCCTTGAGGCATGGCAGCCGATTGTGCGTGCCGAAGGGAGAGCCGGTAGAGGCAGTCTTACAGGAGGCGCACCGATCGAGATATTCTATTCACCCTGGTGCTAACAAGATGTACCGTGACTTGCGGGAACATCTTTGGTGGCATGGGATGAAGAGGGATGTATCGCATTTTATCTCGAGATGTCTAGTTTGCCAACAGGTCAAGGCGGAGAGCCAGAGGCCAGCTGGTTTGTTGCAGCCGTTATCCATTCCCGAGTGGAAGTGGGAACATATTACGATGGACTTCGTCTCAGGGCTTCCTCGTTTCCAAGGAGGGAAGGATGCCATTTGGGTCATCGTGGACAGGCTGACGAAGTGTGCGCACTTCATACCCTTCAAGGTGGAGCTTTCCACCGAGAAGTTGGCGGAGCTATACATGCAGCAGATAGTTCGCCTACACGGAGTGCCGGTGAGCATCGTGTCAGACAGAGACAGCAGATTTTTGTCCCACTACTGGAGGAGCTTGCAGGAGGAGTTGGGCAGTAGGCTCAAGTTCAGTACGGCGTACCACCCGCAGACAGATGGGCAGTCCGAGAGGACGATACAGACACTGGAGGATATACTGAGGACCTGCGTGCTGGACTTCCGAGGATCATGGGAGAGCCATCTGCACTTGGTAGAGTTTTCATACAACAACAGCTACCAGGCCAGTATCGGTATGTCTCCTTTCGAGGTGCTATATGGACGACGATGCCGCACATCACTCTTTTGGGATGATGTTGGAGACAGAGTTATGCTTGGGCCAGAGATGATCACGGATGCAGCAAAAAAAGTCGGGATGATCAGAGACAGGCTCAGAGTAGCTCAGGATAGGCAGAAACACTGGGCTGATGCTAGTCGCAGACCGATGGAGTTCGCAGACGGTGATATGGTGCTAGTGAAGATATCACCTACTAGAGGGACGATCCGGTTCGGACGAGGAGGGAAGCTGAGCCCCAGATACATCGGGCCGTTCGAGGTACTTGGCAGGATCGGAGAGGTAGCTTACAGGGTTGCACTTCCACCCAACCTAGCAGGAGTTCACGATGTCTTTCACGTATCTCAGCTGAGGAGATATGTTCCAGACCCCAGTCATGTGCTAGATCATTCAGAGTTGGAGGTCGGACCGAGCCTTACAGTTTCTGAGCAGCCAGTGGAGATATTAGACAGGAGAGAGAAGTGGCTGAGGAACAAGGTTATATACCTAGTACGAGTAGCTTGGAGCCGTCACTCCCCAGGTGAATCTACTTGGGAGAGGGAGTCGGACATGAGAGAGAGATACCCTTACTTGTTCGATCCAACCGCTGCGAGGGAACCATCCGTTCCCGTTTGATACCTTAGAGGTTAGTTTCGATCATAGCCTTAGTCATTTATTGCATTGTTTTCTATGTTAGAATATTGTCGGGTCTCCAATCCTTGTGAATTTCGAGGACGAAATTTTTCAAGGAGGGAAGACTTGTAAGCCCCTGTTTTTCAAATTTTAGTTAAATTAGTGTTAATTAATTTTTAATGTCATTTACAACCTTCAATTAATTATTAGAATTTTTAGGAATTTTTCTAGAATTTTTAAATAATTTTTAAATAAGTTTTAATACTAAAAAATATCAATTTGTAATTTTCTAAAATGTTTTAATATCATTCTATAATTTTTAGAATTGTTTTTATATCAGCATGCAATTTATTAAATTGTTAATATATCATTTTGTAATTATTGAATTGTTTTAAGTTGCGGAATGCAAATTACTATTTACATTTAGTGACCTAAGGGACTGGTTTGCAATTTCCTAAACTCTAGGGTCTGTTTCGTAAAAACCTAAACCTAACCCATCCCTGTCCCGACTGACCGACGACTCGACGTCGGCTGCCCCCGCCATTTCCGGCCAGCGCACAGCCCCCCCGACCGCCCTAACTAGTCTATTTAAACTCCCCTCTCTCCCACGACCAGACCCTAACCCTAAACTCTCCCCACGACCACCCCCGACCCCCATTTCCTCCACTTCCAGTCTGCCTAAACCCTAACTCCGACGGACCCCCAGCGCCGCCTCCACAGCCGTCGTCGTCACCAACCACTACCACCATTCGACGCGCCCGGCCGAGACGACCCCAGCGCCACCGAAGCGCCGCCGTCCCGACGCCTCCTCCGCCGTCGACGACCTTCAAATCCCCCCCGAAGCCGGACACGTAAGTAACAGATCTGAGTTCTTGTCGTGCGTGTCTCGAACTTACGCACGACGTTCGCCTGGACACAGGGAACCTAGCTATAGGTCTGGACACGGAAGAATCGACTCGTACGTGTCGTGCTAGCCCAGACACGTATATACCTTTGTCCCTAACTGTCCGGACACAGGATCGTGTTTATTATTTTTTTTTAATATTTTTATTAAACAAACCTAATAAAATTAACCTAAGTCCTATCCCTAACACAACTGATGGGCTGACCCCCTGGCCAGCCCGTTCTAACTAAACCCCCCCTGCGCAGGCTCGGGTTCGAGCCCCCCTTCACTTCTCTTCTGTTTTCTTTTTCTTTTCTTTTTCTTTTTCTGTTTTATATATATATATATATATATATATATATATATATATATGTATATATATATATATATATATATATATATATATATATATATATATATATATATATATTAGTATGTATATATGTATATACTGTATTTTAACAGTATTTTATATATATGTATATATATTTTTATGCTTAGTAAAATTTTATATATTTATTTGTATTATATACATATATGTATATATGTATATATATATATATATATATATATATATATATATATATATATATATATATATATATATATTTATTTATTTATTTATACTATATATATATATATATATATATATATATATATATATATATATACAATATTAGTGTATGTATATATATGTACTTTTATAATTAAGTATTTCCTTATGTATATATATATGTACTTTTGGCATAGATATGTATATATTCATTTTGTATAAATTTACCTTATTAAAATAATAGGCATTTTTACCAAATTGTATTTTTAGAGTATTTAAATTACTGCAACCATTTGGTGTCCAGGCCTAGCATGGGTTTTTGGGCTCAAATGTGTTTTCACACATTCAAGACTTGTACAAGTCATATTGGACTTGATTCATGGCCTTGGGTCCTGTATTTGAACTTTGGTTCAAATTATATACATGGACAAAATACGCAGATAATTAATTATTTAATTTTAATAGTGTGTAATGCTGTTTTTGGATTTCTAAAAATACTTAAAGTATTATTAAAATTCTGGAAAAATAGTATTTAGATACTATGTTAAGTTAGCTAATTTAGTATAATTTTTATAGTATTTAATTTACTGTTTTGCCACTAGTTTGGCATATGAAACCAAAACTCATTTTCTGTATACTTAGGAAAACTGATTTTTATAAAAATATTTGTACTGGTTAATAAATTCCAGAAAATTATAATAAATTTCTACGAATAACAAAGATCACTTTGGTACTTTACTTTAAGTAAAACTAGGCTTTTTGTCTATCTCTAAAATTGTTAGAACACAATGGTCTTTTGATTTATTTATTGATTAATTACGACTTGTAGCTTTTTGTGTTATTTTGAGTTTTAGCTGTGTTGAACCCCACCCCTCACTAGTGTAAAGACCCTAGAAAGTTAGTTAAAGTAGTGTGTCACCCCACATTGGTCTCCTATGTCAAAGTCATCATTTTGGCTAGATGCCCAGTCACAAGTCGTGTCGTACCAATTAGTGTCCTAGTATTTTAGCTTAGTGTAAAAACTAAGTTATTGTATTTATTTCTACAGTGACGAGTTACCGGACATCCATAGCACTTATATCGCAGCTTGTTTTGCTTTGCTTTGCTAGAGGCAAGTACTTTCTATAAACTTTATATAGTGTTACATAATAAACTGCGATTTACCAACCATGTTAACTGCTGATCCTTGGGGTAGCAAGTTAAAATATCACATGTTGTACTTTCCATTTCTACCAAGCTTAGAACAGTCTTTATGTATCTCTCACATGATTAGAATATGGGTTATGGGAAAACTAATGGTAGAGTACGTTATCATGACCCCCTATAGTAGCGAGCGAGGTCGCATTTTATATGCATACCTTGCCGTAGGCCATTATCCCGCATTTCTGTACGGATGTACACCTATGCCTGTTGACTTGTACGTATGTACATTTTTTTTACATGTACCACAGTACATTGTACATCTATTGACCGATCACGTACTTGCTACAGTTTTAAACACTACATGTACATCTGTCTCTATGACATATGTATCCTTGCCATGATAGATTGTGTGATGCCATGTTTTCAGTTATTCTCTCTTATGTTCATTTACATATTTCATATACTAGTTTGCTAGATTCAGTACTTGCTCCCGTCCTGACAGGATAACGTTGTAGGTATCCTTACTGAGGAGGAGTTACTCTGCGACACCTATTATGGAGGTACTGTCGAGGACCCGGCTTTGCTTTACGAGGATGTTCCTGCAGGAAACCTCGCCTAGTTGTCTTTTGTATTTTTAGTCTTTTGAGAGTAGTCATGTATTAGACTATATATTTTGTAACTGGACATGTATCCAGTTTTACATTTCAGTTCACTTGTACTTGGACATTTTACTATATACGACGACTTTTGTGTTTGGAGCATTTATGATTCTTCTTCACTTATAGAACTGTTGGCACATTTAGTCTTATCCTGTTGTCTTTAGAACAGCTTACTACGTTTTATCTCAATGTAGGCTGGGCATGACTCGGCCTGGCCCAACAATTTGGGTAGCGGGTCGTGACACACTTCGCTCGGATTGGCGGGACGCGCGTCGTATCGAAGGTTTTTATTATTTTTAAAACAGATTTTTCTCAATCTTTGGAATCCAATTTCTCGGCGTGTAGTCGATGAAACCAAATTCCGTAAATTGGGTTTCAGTGTCTTATAGGTTGTCTTCAATAATGATTCAGGTAGTTTCCTACCTTAGTCGATGATTCGACCAGAAATCGTCTCCCAAAACAGGTTCGTCAACTGTTCTTCGAACTGTCGAGAATGGTGTTTTTCCCCGACTTTGCATTTATTTTGCGGATTGGTCGTGCGACTATATTCAAATCCACTTGTTGGGGTTTCGAGAGGGTCATGTTGGCTTTCCAACCCAATTTACGGGTCGTAGAATGATAGAGTATCGGAGAAGAAATCTTACCTCGAAGTTTGGGTCGCTGTTACTTCATCCTACTGTTGTTCGCCCACGTCTGTGCGCACGTGTTCGGGTTCCCGCGCCTGGCTGGCGGCGGCTCGAGTCGGCGCGCGGCGGTGGCGCGCGTGGGGAGGTGTTGCCAGGGTCGGTGCTGTGTAGGCGCGGGGTTAGGGTTTAAGTTGATCGTTGCTTCCTTTCTTCCTCTCGGTTCTTCTATATATATGTGTCGAAGGGGTGTTTCTGAATGGGCCGAGTGGGGAATGCAAGGGTGTTCAGCTGGGTTTGCTTGCTGTGGCCCGGGTGCATCACATTGCTGTGTGTTTTAGTTGTTGTTGTTGTTGTTGTATTGTTCTATTTATTATTTAGCCTAACATCTATATTTCTATATAGATATATATCTATATATATATATATATATATATATATATATATATATATATATATATATATATATATATATATATATCTTATTTAGCCGAATACATATATTTCTTATGAATATTTTTTTTATCTTATATATATATATATATATATATATATATATATATATATATATATATATATACCTTATGAATATATATATATATATATATATATTTTTATTTTTTTTATTTTTTTTATGAATATATATATATATATATATATATATATATATATGCACATGTATCTTATAACACTCTAAAATCCCATACATTTAATATATATCTATTTTCAGTCTAGGGCCCTATTTATATAAATATGACTATATATAATAATATTTAATTAACAAAGATAATATACCAATAATAATAAAATAATAATAACCTCAATAATAATAATAATAATAATAATAATAATAATAATAATAATAATAATAATAATAATAACAACAACAAAATTCAATAAGTCAATAATGGTGTATATATACCATTTGTGCAGTCTAAAAATCCCAAAATGTATAAGGTCCTATTTTCAACCATTGTCACCGAATATCAACTTATAATGATAATTATAATATTTAATAACGAATACTAGAAAATATTCATTAAATAATTAAAAAGAAATACAACACCCTCATACTAAATTCTGTCAACACGAATGTCATTGGACGTGCCGCATGACCTACATGGGCTTGGGCTCAGTTCGGGCTAAAATGGTATAACCGGTTCCCTAAAACTCAATAATATAAATAATAAATAAATAAATCTTCGGTAAGGGTTAAGTCGCAACTTGGTTTGGTTTTTCCTAGTTAGGACATTGCTATGGCTCGGCCTTCCCTATCAGGGCTAACCCACTAGTCAAAGCACGCCATTGCACTATCCGTGCCACGATTCCTAGTCGCCTTGTACTCCAAAACTCCACTATGGCTAAAATCATCTACCGTAAAAATTAACTAAATAATTATTTATAAAAATCTAAAAATCACCATTTAATTCAAATAAATAAATAAAATTAAATTACCAAAATTTTGAAAAGAGGGGTTACATACCAGGAGACATTCTGGAACAGGGGGGCAGCGCCATACAGAGTTCTGGCCGAACTCTGTGTTTTGGTTCCAGAACCGTTCTGGAGTCAGAACACAGAGTTCTGGCCGAACTCTGTGTCGTCGGGCTGGGCAAATTTCTGGGGTAATTTTTCCACCGTTGGATCATATCTGATTGTCCAGATTTTGCTGCGGATTATGGGAGTTAATATTAGGTTATTCCTAACCCTAATCATTGTAGACAACACACAAGAAAAGAGAGAGGAAGGAGGCAAGAGTGCCATTGCAACTTCGGGAGAGAAGACGGAGGATTGAAGGTCTTTTTCGGAGGAGAATCGGATTCGGGTAATCTCTACTCGTCGTTCTTGTTCTTCGTAGCCTTGTAATCATTGTTCTTGCTTCTAAGTGTTGTGGGGATCCGATTTGGATCGGAAGAAGTTTGTAGAGGGTGTAATTCTTCTATTTCATTAGTGGAGGCTTCTCAGGGTTGGACTCCGATCGTCCCGTAGTTTTTTCCCGCAAGGATTTTCTACGTCAAAAATTCTCTGTGTCTGCGTTGTTTGTTTTGGTGTTTTGGTTCGTACATTGTATTGCTCGGTTCTATCGCAGGTACTCTCTAGTTTGGGGAAAGGTTTCCGCGTTTCTTTCTAGAAAAAGAGTGGTATCAGAGCCAGGTTCTGGAATTCAGAAGGATGTCAGGAGTTGACAGAAAACTAGAGAGAAGAGATGGACGCGAAGCTGGTGCGCATGGTGAACCTGAACGACACCAACTATCACTATTGGCAGAGCAAGATGAAAGATTTGCTGTTTGTCAAGAAGCTGCATCTGCCAGTATTTGCCTCCGAGAAGTCCAGTGATAAATCCGAGGAGGACTGGAAGTTCGAGCATATACAGTTGTACGGATACATCAGGCAGTTCGTTGACGAGAACGTGTACAACCACGTTGCCAATATTGAGCATGTGAAGACGTTATGGGATAAGCTGGAATCTTTGTACGCGAAGAAGACCGGGGTAAACAAGTTGTTCCTGATCCAGACGATGATGGGTCTACGGTACAAAGATGGAGCGTCTATTACGGATCACTTGAGTGATTTCCAGGGCATGGTTGACCAGCTGTCTTCGATGGGAGTCAAGTTCGACGACGAAGTTCAGGGACTATGGCTGCTGTGTACATTGTCAGACTCATGGGAGACCGTACGAGTATCTATGATCGATTCTGCTCCCTTCTTGGACTATCTAACAGTTTTATCATGCGCAAGAATAACCAAAAAAGAACAAGAACAAGAAAAATGACTACGAACACGAACACGAACATGAACACTAGAACAACTACGCATAAATGAACTGCCGGATGAACGATACACGAGATCAATGGAAGAACCAAACCCTCATCACGAGTGTGAACTCACGGGTTTGAACTAAATACTAACCCTCGTCCCGAGTGTGGACTCTCTGGTTAGTTCACGGCAAGGCACCCTCGTCCTGAGTGTGGACTCTCTGGTGCAAATACTACATCTTCGTCCCGTGTGTGGACTCTCTGATGTAAACACCCTCGTCCCGAGCGTGGACTCTCTGGTGCAAGTCAAGTCAAGTCTACACCCTCGTCCCGTGTGTGGACTCTCTGGTGCAATAATTGACATCCTAGTCCCGAGTGTGGACTCACTGATGTAAGTAGATCAAGAAAACACCCTCGTCCCGAGTGTGGACTCTCTGATGCCAAGAAAACAATATCAAGGATTTAGCAGTTCAATTACACGTACTCGTTCTATGACATGACTCAAGCAAGGTACTGACGAGAAACTCCAAGTGTGAACCACAAGACCAAATATGGACACGGCTATATACAATCAAAACAACTCAAAATAATATACTACGAAAAGCATATGTCCATAAATAATCAAAACTGGAAAATGAAATACAATGTATGTAAATAAAACTGTAGAGGAATGTAAGGTATACTTGCCTGTGGTTCTTGCACAAACCATAGTCACAAGTCGAGGAGGAGGGGATGCTGATCTAGGAGCTGTCAACCTATAACACATATCGCACCATGAACCGTGCACGAAAACTATAAATCAATTCTAATATTCTAGTTCTAAATTCATGGAATAGTGGCTAGTTGGGTTACTAATCTAATAATAATTAATTCTATATTAATTCACTTAAAAATCTAATTTAACCTAATAATAATCTGAATATAATCTAAACATGCAGGTTTGGCCATCAAAAGTCATGTTTCCAATTTTGGAAACCATGGCACGCAAATCGAGGCGTGTCGTTGACTATTTAGTCAAACACTATGAACTTTAGATTTTGAATATGCACCTTAGTAAATTTCAGCTCCATGAGTGCGCTGGAATCAACCGTGCCACAAAATCACGCTTTGGTCAAAAGATATCGCCGTTATGGCTAATCGTGACCAAAACGGTAATCAACCGATCAATTCTGAGTTCAACAGAATAAATAAAATACTAAATGAACGAAATAATTTTTGGGAAAAATTTATGTCGTGGAGCTCTGTGTTAGCTTTCTGAAACTTCAAACGGTTCGTGATTTCGATTTCTGGTTCTCCCGAAATCTCGAAAATACCAAAATGTGTCAAGTTTCGGACAACCGACACTCTACGAATTTTCCAAAAATTTAGGAATAGTATCTACGAAAATAAATTACATATTCAGAAATTTTACCTCAATACGAATCCAACAAAAAAAACGGCGCACGAAAATCACGTCGGAGTTGACGGCAATCGCTTCGGGAAGTCGGAAACCCTAGATGAGTTCTCCCACAAAAAGCTGCTGAAATTTCTAGGTTTAACGAATATAATATATATATATATATATATGAGAGGTGGGCCCAGTGCCCAGTGCTGACTGTACAGCTTACTGGAGTTGACGGCAATCGCTTCGGGAAGTCGGCACCGACAGGTGGGCCCAGTGCTGACTGTACAGCTTACTGTGCAGATGACTGTGTAATTAGTTAATTTAAATGCAGAAATCGTTAAAAACTCATTTTAACTCCAAATAACTCCAAATAAATATCAGAAAAATCCAGAAAATTGTAGAAAATTATAGAAAATACATTTAACCTTCTAGAATATAAATAAAAATGTTTTACCTCATATTAGTCCCAAATGGCCTCATAATAAATATTGAAAGTCATTCATAAATATAAATCTTCATAGAATAAATATTTAGAAATATATAAAAATGTCTAAAAATCATAATAAAATATAATATAGCTATAGAATGCATATAGACCCTATCTAGAGATCATGTGACCACAAGATGGTCATAACTCACCTGTGGGCTTAGTCACTACTCCAATGATCATAGAAAAATTAAATGTAAACTAATCGAATAAAAAATAAAAAAATATATCACAAAATTTCGGAAAGAGGAGTTACAGGAATTGCCTGAGTTAGAGTCATTTTGCTTCGAGCAGTTTCCAGAGGACATCGCAGAGGATCCAATTATGGGGGAGCCAGTACATGGAGTTGCTTCCAACCTTGATCATCAGCCTGCTGATGGTGGTCAGGGTGTCCCTCAGGAGGATGAGCATACTGGGGAGGCAGTTTCTGAAGGGGAGGAGGCTGTTGGTACACAGCCAGCACCAGTGGCTCCATTGAGAAGGAGCGAAAGAGTGCGTCGACCATCTACGAGATACTCACCGGGTGAATATGTGCTATTGACTGACGGAGGAGAGCCCGAAAGTTTTACAGAGGCTATGGAAGACGAACACAGGCATGAGTGGATGGAGGCTATGCAGGAGGAGATGAGTTCCTTACACGCCAATTCTACTTATGAGCTGGTACGGTTGCCAAAGGGCAAAAAGGCTTTGAAGAATCGATGGGTGTTTAGAGTGAAGCAGACGGATGATGCTACTCGCCCTCGATACAAAGCGAGGCTGGTAGTTAAAGGCTACGGTCAGCGGAAAGACGTGGATTATGATGAGATCTTTTCGCCTGTCGTCAAGCATTCGTCTATTCGGGTGGTGCTAGCATTAGCAGCCAGTCTCGACTTGGAGGTCAAACAGATGGACGTGAAGACGGCATTCCTCCACGATGATCTTGAGGATGAGTTATACATGGAGCAGCCAGAGGGATTCTGTGAGAAGGGCAAGTCACATTTGGTCTGCCGATTGAGGAAGAGCTTGTATGGTCTGAAGTAGGCTCCGAGGCAGTGGTACAGGAAGTTCGAGTTGTTTATGGGGGAGCATGGTTATGCACGGACGACGTCGAATCACTATGTATTTGTGAGGCATTTTGCCGATGATGATTTCATTATTTTATTGCTCTATGTAGATGATATGCTATTAGTGGGTCGGAATGCCACTAGGATAGCGGAGTTGAAGCGCTAACTGGGCGCGGCCTTCTCTATGAAGGATTTGGACGCAGCGAAGACTATTCTTGGGATGGAGATCAGCCGAGAGAGAGAGAGAGAGTCCAAGCTGCTACATTTGTCCCAAAAGAAGTACATTCATCGGGTACTTCAGCATTTTGGTATGGACGGGTCGAAAAAAGTGAGTTGCCCCCTTGCGGCCCACTTTAAGTTCACTGAGGAGCAGTGTCCATCTACCGAGGACGAAAAGGAAGATATGGAGCGGGTTCCATGTAATGCCCCGCTCCGCACGGTGCATTATGATAAGTCGTTGACTCGAAGAGTTGCGTTGACTCGATGAAATATCGATGCGAATCGATGCAAGAGTTACGTTGGCCAAAGGTAAGCTTTGAGTCGGTTGGAATCTATGAATCGAATCGATGCAAAGGATAAGTTCCGTTGAGCAAGTGATGATTTTAGTTGATCTGGTGTGCAGGCTATGCTTTTACACTGGACGATAAGAGGTCGGTATTTTGCCTTATGCAATGAAGTGTCCGCGAAACCAAATCGTGGCCTTGCAACGGATTGTGGCATGGGCACGATAGGCCAAATCAACCGAGTAGTTCAAAGAAATGGCTAAGTCCGGGAGTTAGCTATACGATCGAGTTATGGAAGCGAGACGCTTCAATCGGCGAAACGGCAAGGCGTATCGACTTAAGGTGGGCGGGTTCTTGACTCTCTCTTCCTATTCCTTCACGTCTAATAAAAGATATCATTGTATGCGTAAGATGATTATCAAGTTAGCGAGCGTGGCTCGGCGACGAAAGGTCTAAGTATGCGTTGAACACTGAGGTAGAACATTAAACATTGAACAATTGAAGCGACGTGCATCAAGTGTACGGGTCGCGGTAGGGCAATAATGGTAGAACATTGAAAGACGATATTGAGATGTGCATCATGTGCACGGCTCTGAAAATATTGAACACTAGGCGTAGAACATGGATTACGGTGCTGAGCGTGTCCTCGGGCACTTATGCTACGAAAAAGACTAAGTAACTACGAAATTATGCTATGAGAATAACTTACGAATGGTACGCGTTGAATACAAGTACGAGATGTCTAAGCCGTTGGGCGTCGTGCATCAATATGGATGTGTTGGGGCATAACGCCGACAGAGCTCCCCATATGAATGGTGGATTATGTTTATGAGACGCGAATATATTTATGGCACGGGAAACTGTTTATGGAGCGAGACTATGTTTATGCAACTGAGGATTTAGTCGGAATGTTATGTGTGTTTGCTATGGCACGTATTGCATGGTCAATGGACTCGGATGGCCCGTGCACGGGTGCGGCTTCCCTCGGACGGTTACGACCGGGGCACCGGGACCGTTCGACCTAGGAGGGAATTATGTGTGGTATTTATGGTGCACAACATTCGGACGGATTGCGACCGTCCAGTGCTGTGATAAGCTATGATATCTGTAAGTTTGGGATCCTTCGGATACTGGGCTAGCAACCCGTATCGAAGTGATCGTAGGCTTACACGTAAGAGATGCCAAGTCCATTACGGTACGAAACACCGTGACCTTCATATAGATAGGACCGGTGGGCTGAGATGAGAGTTGGGTGCAGGCGCAGGGCCTGCGACCCTTATGCATTGTCTAAGTTTATGATTGGAATGTTGCGTGAATTATATGGGTTCTTACGTAAGTTCTAACCAGTGCAGGCTAAGGAAAATGGGACGGAGATGAGCACGAACACTATGTTTACGTTCATATTATGCCTAACTGTATCTGCTGCAGGAACACGGTAGTGGACACGTTATGATAAAGTTGCTATGTATGAACATTGCCATGAAACTGATCCTAAGGCTAAATAGAAAGAGCACAAATTAAGATGCATGTTTCACTAAATAATTTAGTGTTTGGTTTGGGTGCGAGCGGGTCTTGATCAGTGCGAAGCGAGGACGAAAGCACTAATCCCCCACTAGTTTATGTGCAGGCTCAGGTTATGATCGGCTCGGGGCGGAGCTTGGCTTGGACGTGCCGAGGCATGGAGTCCTTGGCGTTCAAGAGGAGCTTCCGCATAGGCGTTCGAACTTGCGATATGGAGATGTTCGGCCGAAGACTACTTGGCGGCTATAAAGAGGCATAATATATGGAACAATGTAATCCTTTGTGAGCTAGAGAGATCATGAGCGTTGCAGCCAATTGGCATATTAAGTTGGACTATTCAGAGCCTTGTAACCTTCAGTTCATTATGAATAAAAGAGATTCTTGTTGTATTCTTTGTTTTCTTCCACTGCTTATGTTACGAATTTGAGATAATCACTATGTGAACCGTTATCTTGCCTTGAACGAGCGCAACTCCAGGCTCGTGCGGCATCACGCCCCAGCGAGGACGATGATTCGGGTGAAATCTAGCGAGGACGAGCGATTTTCCGGATCGGGGCATGACATTCCATATGCCTCAGCTGTGGGGAGCCTTATGTATTCTATGGTGTGTACGAGGTCAGACATCGCTCATGCAGTTGGCACAGTTAGCAGGTATCTTTCAAATCCTGGAAGGGTACATTGGAGTGCGGTCAAGTGGATCCTACGATACCTTCAGGGCACTGCTGATTGGAGACTTTCTTTTGGTGGTGACGAGCCGAAGCTGGTTGGGTATACCGACGCTGATATGGCTGGAGATGTAGACACGAGATGATTGACTTCGGGCTATGTGATGATGTTTGCCGGAGGAGCGGTATCGTGGCAGTCGCAGTTGCAGAAGTGTGTTGCCTTGTCGACGACGGAGGCAGAATACATTGCATCGACGGAGGCTTGCAAGGAGCTACTGTGGATGAAGAAGCTGTTGCAGGAAATGGGACTGAAGCAAGAGCAGTATACTTTGCTTTGCGACAGTCAGAGTGCTATTCACCTTGTGAAGAACCAGGCATTTCATAGTCGGTCCAAGCACAACGAGACTCGGTATCACTGGATACGGGACGTGTTTGAGAAGAAGGATGCGGCGCTTGAGAAGGTTCATACTGATGACAATGGAGCGGACATGCTCACGAAGGTTCTTCCGAGGGAAAAGTTTGGGTACTGCAGGCAGATCGTCGGGATGACGACCTCCTCCACATAGTTGTGAAGGAGGAGATTTGTTGGGGTGGGTGGGGTTCCCAACCTATGTGGAGAAGACCCCGGAGTACGACGAGCGTCGTCTGTGTGTCAGAGAAGCTCGGGGAGGTGACGAGGCCAGTCGGAGGAGACGAAGAAGCTCGGGAAGCTACCTGGAGACATTCTGGAACAGGGGGGGCAGAGTTCGGCCCGAACTCTGCCCCACACAGAGTTCTGGCCGAGCTTTGTGTTTTGGTTCCATAACTGTTCTGGAGTCAGAACGCAGAGTTCTGGCTGAACTCTGTGTTGTCGGGCTGGGCGAATTTCTGGGGTGATTTTTCCACCGTTGGATCATATCTGATGGTCCAGATTTTGCTGCGAATTAGGGGAGTTAATATTAGGTTATTCTTAACCCTAATCATTGTAGACAACACACAAGAAAAGAGAGAGGAAGGAGGCAAGAGTGCCATTGCAACTTCGGGAGAGAAGACGGAGGATTGAAGGTCTTTTTCGGAGGAGAATCGGATTCGGGTAATCTCTACTCGTCGTTCTTGTTCTTCGTAGCCTTGTAATCATTGTTCTTGCTTCCAAGTGTTGTGGGGATGGGGATCCGATTTGGATCGGGAGAAGTTTGTAGAGGGTGTAATTCTTCTATTTCATTAGTGGAGGCTTCTCAGGGTTGGACTCCGATCGTCCCGTGGTTTTTTTTTCCGCAAGAGTTTTCCACGTCAAAAATTTTCTGTGTCTGCGTGGTTTGTTTTGGTGTTTTGGTTCGTGCGTTGTATTGCTCGGTTCTCTCGCAGGTACTCTCTAGTTGGGGAAAAGGTTTCTGCGTTTCTTTCCCAAAAAAACAATTAAGGATTACTTCAACCCATCAAAGTTATATATATATATATATATACATATATACAATAGATCTCCAACGGTCCTCTTGGTAAATAAATCCGTGAATACGTCCCCACTAGAACTCGAACACTTGACCACTCGGAACACATACATCTCCACTAACCAACATGCTGCTAGAGGGTGTTTGGTGTATATATACTAACACTTAGCATCAATTCTGACACCAATTTTCCCGGAGTACAAGTTTTTAAAAAACAACAACAACAAGACACAAAATAAGATCTAAGAAAAAACGTAATGATATGTCAGTTCGGCTAGAATACACCGAAGTCAGAATCAACTGTTTTCAATAATATGAAAGAAATGTCAACCTCCTGAGCTTCATCTTGTCTTTGATGAAGCACTCGAGCTTTGAAAGTCCATTATTTCATACCATGGATTGTCATTTTTAACCAGTAAATAGCGTATATAACCTTTAGATGATTTGGTACAAGAATATGTATATTTTTCATTCCCACATCGTATTTAGGTCCTTGTCGATTTTATTTAGGTCCTTACCAAATTTATAACTTTCTTCTTCTTCGTGACCGTTAATATTTATATTATTCAATCAAAGGTCGATTTCATGAACAAAAGCTGGATTTACACAGATTATTTAAAATGCACGCCAAATAATATTCAAATCTGGATTGCTTGAACATCATGTAGACGTCTCTGCCACTAAATTAAAACTCTAGAATGTTGGTGAAGGTTGGATTGATATTTATATCATTCAACACTTTTGCTGTCCATCTTAACCACAATCCAAAATCCGAATTTCACCGGCCTATAATTTTTAGAAACTTGGATTTCATATCAAATAACCAAGGCAAAATCAAGGAGTTGTTTCCAAGAAGAAAAAAATAATGTGATTTTGTATTAGTTTGTCTATTTCTTGAGAAATGAAGGCAGAGGATATATGAAGCATGTTAACCCAAAAGGAAGGTCCGTGGAGGTGTAGTCCGTTGGGTACACCGGAGCGTCCTGTAGGGATAAACACGGTTCGAATTCCTCCTTTGGCGTTGCTCGTCGGCCCGGAGAAAATGACACCTCAAAAAAAAAAAAAAAACAAAAAAAAACACAAAAACAAAAAGAAGAAGAAGTTATGGGTTCAAGCCTGCAGTAAATAGGCCAGATGGGCTTCACATGGAAATGAAATGGCAGACTGAAAGTTTATGAAGTTGGCACACACAACTCACCCATGGGAAAAGAGTACTGCAGGAAAATGCTGAACCTACATAAAAGTCTACAGAAACCAATGAACGATGCCAATAATGCAGTGTTCATGGCTGCCATTAGAGATCATAAAAAAAAAGGCACATGGTGGTGGGGAAGATGAATGCCACCGCTCCTTCCCACCATCTACAAATGCCCTAACCGTGTCCCACAGCGAACAAACACAAATGCCCACCAATACGAGAAATTATTGGGTGGTCCGGACTCACAACGTGTCAATTGTGTGCCCGACCACTAATTTGTTGACACTTAGGCATACTATTTAGCATAAAAAAATTCAAAAAAATGTAAAAAAAAAAAAAAACTACATAGAAATTCACTTGCATATAATTAGAAAAAATAGTTTTTTTTCCTTTCAAAATTTTTTTAAAAAATGACCTAGAAAATAAGAAAAATGTAGTGATATGATGTATTATGCCTAATTGTCAACAAATTAGTGGCCGAGCACACCATTCACCATTGCCACGTGGTGAGCCCGAACCACCCAATAATTTCTCAAAAACTGATCTAGAAAATAAGAAAAATGTAGTGATATGATGTATTATGTCTAAGTGTCAACAAATTAGTGGCCGGGCTCACCATTCACCATTGCCACGTGGTGCGCTCGGACCACCCAATAATTTCTCCACCAATACATCAGCCTTAGCAAATAAGTCATCAACTAATAATCATCTGATAAATCAGAGAGAACCAATATATGATTTAATGCTATATCTATGCATAAGTAGTAAATACAAAGGGGCCCAAAACTAGCTAGTCCTCCACTCTGCAGACAATTGAACTTAAGGGACTGGTGAGATCTGTTGCTGCTGTCAAAATCTCTTAGGACCACCCTGCAGGGAAGAACAGGACCACCGGAGTGCATGTCGTACTGGTTCACATGATAGATCACATGATGTTTCTCTAGGTACCGCTAATCGCAGCGCGAATCGTGACCACCAACAGCTTTGCAGCGTGTCCTGAAAAAAAAAAAGTCGAATTCATGGGCACGCCGGTAATCCATAGTTCTGAAACGTTCTGATCTGCCCATCCCAACCGGCAGTTACAATCACTTGACCCCAGGCGTGGCAATTGTTCTGGCACGATGCCTTGAAGAACTTGAACTGGGACTTGGACAGGGCGGGCTTGGTCCTTGATGAGCTCGAGGGAAGCTTCTCTTCTGGCCATGTTGCCAAATTCTTGGGCAGGAACTCTTTACTCAGAGTAAAACCACTAAAGCCCGCAACTGGAAGTCGTGTTTGAGGTCTTAATCCATTCCATGGTATTGCTATCAAGGCATTGCTGGAAAAGAACCGCTCAAATGTCCACGAGGTCTTCACTTGCCTCGAGGTCGGAGGATCCTTGGCAGTTTTGTGGCTCCAAATGTATATGCTAGAATCCTCTCGGGCAGATATAATGTGCCTACTGTCGGCGGTGAATGAGGCTGATCGCTGGCTTCCACTGTTCTGAAGACCTGGATAAGAGAACATAATAGTGTTCTGACTTACAGCGTTCGGATGACTACTAGGTGATACAGTTAAAACTGGCATAAGGATCAATCCAATACCCTTGTATTTATACAGGAGATTAACACCTTTGAGAATCCAAATTTGGGAATCCGCACCGGTGACCATCAGTTTCTCACGGTCATCTGGGGAGAACTGGAGAACGGAATGAAACAACATCATATTATGTTGCATTAAGATGGTAGTGATTATTCAATAGATGGTGCCGAACTCGAGTGACCCTTGTGGTTACAGAGGAGAGGCATAAGACCGTGACTGGGTGACAGAAGATCAGTGGATCGAGCCATGGGGGCATATTATTCCTTCCATTTATAAAATGGTGGTGTTGGGGCAATAGGTCCAAAAGTCATGCAGTAGAGCGTGCACAAAGTTCTGTGAGAAACGCCGGACATCTAAAATATATATATATATATATATATATATATATATATATATATATATATATATTCAATAGATGGTTACCTGAAAACTAGTTATTCGCTTGCAAGTGGACTTCCTTTTACCCTGAAAAGAGAGATGGGCTTCCAACTGCAGTTGGTTATCTGATCCAGGGAAACAGAGAAAAAATGAATGATAAAATAAAAACAAACTTCTCCAGCTATGCTTATTTGAAGTGGACCACAAACTATCAATAATATTTCAGAGCACCAGCAGATATCTAGTCTCAAGTTACACTGAACTAGTTAGATATCTTCCGTATCCTATGCATTTAGATTTTATAAAAGTAACGCATCTTTTACAAGTAAAAAGATTCGGAAACGAAGTAAATATTGAAAATATCCCGCCATGTAAATTTGAGAACAATGTAGTTAAGGATATTTATGAACAATATCTGCCTCTACAAATGCCAGTTCAAATGCACATTTGTGATGTATATCGGTAGTAGTACTGTCTCTTTTGTTACAGTCCGGAGTTAAGCTTTTAGCGATACTTTTTTTTCTTCCAAATCTCATGTAAAAGATGGCAGGAATATTAATGAACTCGAGCAACGTAATAATATAATCTTAGATAAAAGAAGAAGAAAAGCTTCCAGTTAACCAGAGCTCTGAACTCTCGTTAAATACACTTGGAAGAGAACTCTAAGGAAAAGGACGTGGTAGACCAACTAGCTAGGAAGAACTAAATTGGAGAGGGAGAATGTAGAGAAAATTTTGGTGGAAGAGAACATTAGTAGGAAAGAAAATTTATGATGGCACTAAACTTGTAACATTTTTTGTATACAAAATGAAAGGTGAGCACCCATATTTATAGAATTCTTGAAGAGTCCACACACTTATATAGCTATGGATCATTCCAGACCCCTTTACAACTATAATATTAGGACATGTTAGAAGATGGACATTTTAAAATTAACGAGAACATTCTAGGCATGAAACATCATACAATATACAATATGGACTAAGCACAAACAAGGGCTCACTGACACAAAACAAAGTCCAATGGCAGTAGCCCAACAAGATTTGCGAGCTCAAAATTATGGGACAAAATCAAATTATTTTCAACAAAAGGAAGTAACTACAAATATAAGAAAAACAGATAATTAATTGTATTCCTATAGAGTGAAAATTGTTGCCAATTGAGTTTTCTCTATATTAGAGAAGATAAGATCATAAAATTCATCATAAAATATATTTTATACTTAAATCAGAAGAAGGCATGATAAAGTGAGTAAAATGTTAAGACAAGGTTGAAAAGAAACAGACGTGTGGAGAAAGATGTAGGAGAAAATTGTCAGTTACATGAAGACATCAATCTGAACAAATAATTGGAGACCGAGAACAACTACTATGGTTAGGGACTAGAGACTTCATCAAAGGATCAAGATGTAACTATACATTAGAAGTTTAGAACATCGGACGGAAAATGCAAACTGGTCCACTCTCTTGCACATGCTAAACAAAATACTGAAGATCATGATACTGGCCCAGATCACTACAGCTAAAGTAAGGACCACATGGAGATCAAACCTAGAAGTTTTTACCTTACATACTTCCTTGCAACAGCTATATTAACAAACAATTACAGTATAACTGCAAGCTTCTACTATCATTTAAAACTGCTGAACACCTATACATTCTTCTACATGATTGAAGTCACACGGGCCTAGCACCATTAAACTTGTAGGTCCTACTTAAATCAGCATGAAGTGTTAATCCAGAGCGAAACTCTTTGCCAACCAAAAATAACACTCTTTCAGTGATTAGACATCCACCCATTACCACTTCAAGTGCTTAAAAATATTGAGCTTAAAGTGCCGGGATACTTTGAAATTCAAATATGTATTCTTGTTCTAAGACGGCACATAACACTCGACTTTTATTGGGTACAATTTTCTAAACCACTCATTCAAACTGTTCAAATTGGCCCACAATTTTCTAAACACACAAAAAGAAGGGACCGATACATGGACAAGTATATGTTGATTCATATTCTATTGGAGTTTCTCCTATATGATTCTTTGAAGGTCAAAGTATTGGAAAATTTTAGGAACCTGCATCACTTGGATATTAATCAGATGTCACTAACTCCACTATCTTGGTCATAGTCTTGACAAAGAAATGGTTTGAACAAGGATTAGGTAGAGTCAAGTCAGAAAGTAAGATAATACTAGGAAGTCATAAATAATTAGTAGAAACCACCTACAGTGCTATTAAATTTCCCAGTTTTATCACTTATAAAGACCTTTACTTCCTTTCCCACTACAGTAATATACAATACTAGGAAAACATTCTAACATGTATAGACATCCTGTGACATCTTTGAATAGTATATGCTCATCCCAGCTCATATAATTATTTTGTATCATTAATTCTCAACAATTTTTATCCTAGTCCTCTGCTACATTTTCATTACTTAAGATAATGATGTTATTTTTTTGTTATGCTCGCTTACTAAAAGATTGAAGAACAAGAGTTAGCATAATATTTATTTGGTTTATATGTTCTTTCCTAAAACTTCCTTTCTATGTAAATATTTTTGAGAGAACCTTCTTATGTAATTTGGTAATATCGAAACATAAGCACAAGTAACACTTCCGGAAATAAAAAGGCATGGTCCAACATTCTACATTGTGAATCATTTTATGATTTTACGATATATAATGAGCATAGAAAGACAAATATTGCAGAAAGCAGCATAAACAGAATATGCAGACCTTTGGCATTATAGAAGAGGCAATCGCCTGACATGGAACCAACAATTATATCCTGCCAAAATCGAAAGTAAAACCTTTCAACATAGACCCAATAGTAAACTAATGTTCCATTTCCTGTAGTAAACAAATAGACAGACCTTCCCATCAGGACGGTAGCATACTGCGGAGACAATTTCTTTGATATCAGTCCAGTCTAGAACACGACATCCTGGGATTTCCCAAATACGGACTTTCCCATCTACAGATCCACTGATGAATTGGTTCTCGTCTACAGGGTTAAACTGAACACAAGTGACTGCATAATGCATCAGAAGAAGCAACAGAATCCTTAAGAATTACAAACACTTTTAGAGACACCAAACACCGATGAAAAGGAAAGCAAGCAACAAGAAAAGATAAGGAGTGACAGAAAATACCATAGTTATTATGGAAAAAGACTCTGAGACAGCTTTCGCATCCCACTTGCCAAAGCCGGACACTATTGTCCATGGATGACGATAATAGGTACTGCGCGAATAATTTTTCTTAATTCAAGATTTTGTTCCGCAAGTTCCTAGCAATATTTAAAAGCAGACTTACTCTTGAATATATAATCACTTACTTTATTCTTAGACCATGAAAGATCCAACACATCTGCTTCATGCCCATGAAAAGAATGGAGTGGACTTTCAGAAACCCGGAAAATCTCTGGAGGCATAATAACACAAGATGGATCTGATGTTCTCCTTGAACTCCCTGCCTTCCCATCCTTTTCGGCAGTGACATGCAGAGGAGCTAATGCTGAATTATGGCTCACTGAGAAGTACATGCAAGAAGGCTCGCCGCTCGGAACTTCTCCACAGACTCTTTCGCACTCCATCACATGCCAAACACGAACAACACCATCTTCCCCTCCACTGGCTAAGTACTGGCCCTCGGGACTAAACTTCATGGCGAGGATCGCGCCATTGTGGGCTTTAATATCTTGCCCAATGTAGACGGCGGAGAACTCTTTAACCCTTTTTCCAAGTGAGCGAACCTTAACTCGTTGCTTCCTCAGCTTCTCATTAGAATTACACTTGTAGGTATCATCCTCGTCGAAGTTTCTGTCCACAATACAAGCAACAGCTCCCAATCTCCTCAACCACCCCACTTTTCTTCTCCTCCTCCTCCTCGTCCTCCAAATCTCGTCTGAATTGTCCAATGCGGCACCAAATGACGACGGGCCGGGACTATGCTCCGACTCATCATTCAATTCCATTTGACTCGACTCAATGCTAAAAACTCCAGTTCCACTCACGTCAAGAGAACTCTTATCTCTGCACTCAACGCTAAGCTCGGACGTACACTGCCCATTATCTATTCTCGAGTTTCTCGACACAGCACCATCATCCGAACCGAGTTCAGGGACGATATCGCGAGAAGCTCCGCAGCTCGCCGCACGCCCATGATCCATCTCAAGACTCTCAATGGACGTTGAGCCAAGATCTCGATCCAAACCCATCATCCATTTCATGAAACTATCGCGGCGGTCCCTCACGCTGCTCGGCTTCCCCATCCATACACGAAAACGAGGATCACTGCTAGTCGAACCGACGCCAGTCTCAACGGAACGGAAGTCGCCACTTTCGGTGCTAGCGGTGCTCGAACTGCTGCACTCTGACGACATTTCTTCTCTCGAATCGAAGAATTCGTCCACTTGCTCATCTTCACCACCATGGAAGATGTGAGAGTTGTCCATTATATTGTTTCACTACACACAATTATGGTGGTTATTATGTAGCATAGTTAAAATCAAGACGATCAAATTTAGCACCAGATCAAAAAAAAAAAAAAAAAAATACCCACTACTAGATTAGAGGAGAGCAACAGGAATATATGAGAAAGAAATGAACTTGCCATGAAATTATGAGTAGGAAAAATCCAAAAAAAGAAAAGAAGAATAAAAGAATAATACTCACATGGTAAAGAAACTTATTATTCTTCCGTTGGGATCACAAGCATAGAATATTTTCCGAGTATTTTTCTATATAGAAAGAGAGAATCAATGAAGATTTGGGAAAGGGTTGGGGTGGTGGAGGTGGAGGAGAGAGCATTGAAGTCTTGGGAGTGATGGAGTTGGGTTTGGGTGGGAGCGCGGGCTTGTTTTTATATATATTCCTCACCTTGTTCTTTTCTTTTGGGTTGGTTACTTTGTAATGTTTCTTCTTCTCCTTGGTTTGTTTGTTGTTGATTAATAAATATGGTCCCATTTCTTAACAAAAGGAAAGGAAAAGAAAAGAAAAGAAAAAGTAAATATATGGTCCAATCTATTGTTTCTTCTCTCTTTTACTTCACAATTTCTTAACTCTTGTATTGTCATAACCTTTATGTATAAAGCCTAGGCTAATTTTGTGGACATTAAAAATATATATAAATTTTGTTAGTGTTACCTAGGACATGGCTCTTAATGTCTTCATTCAAACATTGACCCCATGAACTTTGTACATGCTATCACTTCCAAGAATAGAAGAAATTCTCATATAAAAAATAGAAAAAAAGTTCTTTGAAAAAATTCCCATGAATACTAATAATAGAAGGAAAAAAAGTCTTTATCGGGACATTACACAAATTACTCAAGGCTAGTCCAGTATCGATGCTAGTCCAGTTTTCTGAAACTTTTACTTAGGATAGTAAACAACTTACTAGGGACTGTCTACCCGTCCCCCAAACCAAAACATTCTAACTTTTACTCTCTCTCTCTCTCTCTCTCTCTCTCTCTTCACAATTATTTCCCTCCTTCCTTCACTAAATCCTAAACTTCTTCTCAATCCTTGTTAATGCCCAAATATCATAGCGTGGTAACCTAAATAGGTTTATGATGAATTTTTGGCAGATTTCTAAAGTTTCGAACCAATTTTAGGGTTTCGAACTTCTGATTTCTGCCGACTGTCGCGACTATGAAGACTCGGGACTGTAGAAATTTTATACAGTCCTAACAATATACATGACTATATTTTTTTTACAGTCTTGACAACATACATGACTATAGAAATTTTCTATAGTCTCGACTGGATCCATGATTTATGATAAGTGGCACGCGACCTATTGGAAGGACTATTAAAAGTTTTGATAGTCGTAGCTATTGGAAGGACTGTTAAAATCTTTGACAACCCTAAATGAACATTTTTTTTTAAGACTGTCAAATTTTTTGACAGTCCAGTATATTGGTAGGATTGTCAAAAATTGTGACAGTCCTAAAGAAAATATGTTGTTCATTTAGGACTGTCAAAAAATTTGACAGTCCATTATGTATTTTGGACAGTCCCGGGTAAATTCTTTTAGTGGCAAATATGTAAATAAAAAATGGACAACCCAGAGTAAGTTTCGTGGTGCCCTTATTAATACTAAAAATAAAACGAGTGTGGGTATCCACACTCAGATTAGTCATCAAGTTCGTTGCTTGGTTTTCCTATTTACGACTACGTGAATTGGGCCGAGCCAAGATGACCTAGACCTATAGTAGATCGTGTTTGACCGAGTCCGGTCAAGTCGGATCAACCAGATCTTGAGTTGTGGTTTAGTCCGGGCTAGGTCTGGTTGGGGTGCATCCGGTCCGTCCATCTGGACCGACTTCTTAAAAACACATTGGATTTGGTCACGGGCTTAGACTTTGGGCCTTTGGATATTTAAAAAAAAGTAATATATAAAAAAATAAACATGATTGGTTTTTATTTTTCTAAGAAAATTTATAACATATTTATTTATTTTTAAAAAAGTTGAATAAGTAAAGTACAAATTTTATTTTCAATTTGATCTTTGGTCTTCATGTCCATCTTTTCTTGAAACTTTGATGACGGTTTTCAATATCTTCAAATTTTTTATTTTTAGAGAAATAGATCTAACTCTGCAAGACGCTGCCGCTTAATTCTCCAGCTTATGTAGCATCCTCTATAGGAAGAGCATAAAGTCAAGTTTATTAGTGTCGACACTTTAAATTCTTAAGTGTTGAGTCTCTTTTTTCGCACGAACCAAATCTTTAACGCAAACACAGACTTCCAAAACTTCTGGTAGCATCATGCTTCTCTTATTGTTTATCATTTTTGAACCTACGCTAATGCTACCGTGGACATCGGGACAATTAGAAGATCATGTGTCAAATAAGAAAATATATGATTATTTTTTTTGTACTTTCTACTACTCTAAAATCGAAAATAATGATTCATAAATGTCATCATCTTCTAGGGGTGAGCATTATTCGGTTTTAAACCAAAAAACGAACGGAATAGGAGATTCGGTTCGGTTTAAAAATAAATCGGTTCGGTTTTGATTTTGAAAGTACTAAAAATTTTATTCAATTTCGATTTTGGGTTTAAATTTTGGTCCAAAATCGAATAAGACTTGTACAAGTATGTAAATATCTTCATTCTATACATATGTTGTAATTAAAATGTGTATATTTCGAGAGCAATAATTCTATTTATGTGTTCTGAAATTAAATATGCTAATTTAACAAATAGTCTAACTTTGGATGCAAATACAACAAATGTGTGTATAAAAATTATAATTTTTAATATCATTTAACCACGATTTTAACTTTGGACATATCCATTATACAATAGAAATAGTCCAACTGGGTAAACCGAATAAACCAAATAGTTATTCAGTTAGGTTTCGATTTTGGCTAATTTCGGTTCAGTTTCGGTTTTTTATTTTTACAATTTTGGTTTATTTGGCTTTGACTATTTCGGTTCGGTTTAAACTGAATAAACCTAATGCTCACCCCTATATCTCCATCATAGAAGTTCATATAGAAGAAAAATTCTTAAGTTAGGAGGAAATATTTTTTTTTGTTTCCTTTGTAGTAAGAGCATGAGATAACTTAGAAATTAGATTAGAGTTGCTATTATGTCGGTTCGTCATAATTTTTTCTTCATACAAACTAATTAGAATATCTAAATTCTTTAATTTTCGTTTGTAAACTACCTACCTCAATGGTCATATTTTTATGAAAACTATCTAACAATATAAATACACGATCTAATTTTATTCTAGGATTTAAAATTTGCAACCAAATTTAATATAAAAGAGCGTATATCGTACCAATATTTTAGAATTTTTGCTTCCATTCTATTAACGACGTAATCAAAACCAGGGAAATGTCTATATTTTACAAATAAATAAAAAATATTAATGTTATCAGTTAAAATAAAGAAAAAAAATTGGATAATAAACTCTGGATAAAATATATTTAATGTTATAAAAATAATTTAAAAATTTAAATTTTGAAGTAGCAACTAACAAATCATTCTCAGTTAATTAGTAATTACTATTTGATCTTACATGATTTAACCATTAAATAGGTATAATTTTATCTATGTGCTGTGCATCCTTAACAATTTTTCTAAATTTTAACCATAAAATGCACATAATATTTAAACTCTTGTATCCTACTTGGTGAAGTGTTCAAACTAAAAAGACATGTCCCAATATTTTTCTAAATTCGCTTGAGAAAATTGAAGCATTCTTGTACAATTAGATTAACAACATGTCAAGCACATCTTACATGAAAATATCCTTATTTTAATATAGGAGGAAATTGAGATATCAAAATATTGATACAAGAAATATTATTATAAGCATTGTCAAAAGAAATTGAAATTTATTTATTATGAATATTATATGCACAAAAAAATTTAAGATAACTTCGCTGATTGCAGCTCCAGTATGGGGATATTCCAATGGTCTTAAACAAAAAAAAATCATTTTTGTAAAACCCATTTTGCATCTAAATTGTGTCGTGATACAAACAAAAGGATAGTTTTGTTTACTGGCCCATATATTCGAAGTGAAAGAAAATTTATTAATATTTTCATAACTTTGTTTCAAAGTTTTTTTTTGTCTAATATTTTAAAACTTGTTGTCACGGACTTAGTGTTTTTGCACATACCTCAATCCGTACGGTGCACAAACTTCCTCTTCGGATGTATGTCGAAGCCTTTCCCAAACGTTTAGCTAGATTGCTAAGGAGAGAATGAGAAATGTGGAGCAAAAGAAAGAGAGAGAGAGAGAGAGAGAGAGAGAGAGAGAGAGAGAGATTATAATGTTAAAAAGTTGACTATACTATAGATACCGATAGGGTTGCCAATACAGCTCCCATGCTGGAGATTATTTTAGTAGGTTATAGTGTAGTGCCCCGTTCCCCAGCTGGGGGGTATTGGCAACCCTACAATATCAATTGAATTAGGATCCTTCATCTCTATGGAGTGACTTCTTCATAATGAGGTCTAAATGCAGTTGATTGTGTCTTGGAGAAAAACTCTATATAAGAGTCATTTCCTCAATCATTTCTATTGTTTATTTTCGATGTTGGTTTTGTTGTTGCTTTCGCTATTGGTTTTATGAATGCAATTTCGTAGATGTTTTTGATAATTTTCGTTGAATTACCTTCATCAATTTATTAATTCATATCGAATTCTATGAGAAAGAGAGAAGAAGAGTATTGATCCTATGTTGGTATAAATGCTGGTGACTGTGTAGGCGAAGCTTGAGCGAATTATTGGAGATTTCTTTCTCTCGGCAATTCTCCAACATTTAGTAACTGTTGATAATTTTTGTTGAATTACCTTCATCGATTTATGAATTCATATCGAATTCTATGAGAAAGATAGAAGAAGAGTTTTGATCCTATGTTGGTGCAAATGCTAGTTGTCACGCCCCAGTACCGGAATACTGAGACGGACTAGGCCAGCTACTCCATATGAGGTATATAAATGTCATACGACGATCGTGGCTGTCAAGTGACAAGGGGGTGCATGCTACAATCAAGTCTCATATGGTCTCACAGAGCATCTATGTCTCAATCAATCAAAACAAGAAGCAGTAAATAATGATCATATAAGACAAAGCAGTAAGGCGTCCCCGACGCTTCATCAAAATGATTCATGAGCCTAGCTATACAAAATGATAAGCTATTACCGAGAGTCATAGGTACATAACCGTAGTCAGCTGCAGTCTGATTTAATTACAATTATGTAAAAGGAAACTAATATCTAGAACTGCCGGCTAAACAGGTGCCGGTAGCTAAACGCCAAGTACAAAATAGAAGATATCAGAGCAGTGAAGAAGAAACCCACTCATGGTCCCTGGCGCCCATACTCCTGGTGTGCACCATTATTCGGGTAGAAGGCTGGATCCTCTGGCGCTGCTACGAGATCTGGCCAAACAAAACCAGCGGGATCAGGCCCCGAATAGCAAGTACCACAAGGGAGCACAAAATAGCGAGATAAAACCCAAGCATAATAATAAGACCTGATTCAAGAGTTATAGGCTTATACCATATCATCGAGACAATACGACACCCTTACAACCAAACAAGGACAAACAGTGCCAATATCATGCCGAGATAAGATATATCCTATAACCATGGGCAGGTGAAGGACTTCTGATCACGACTTCGGTCCATAGCCTATCGCAGCACAATAGCTCAACCCAACAACCAAACAAGGACATGGGTTGGACCACGCACCACGATAGTCCATGTTCCTCAGTTACTAACCGAAGAAAACATATCACAAACAAGTCGGCTTACAAGCGGCCAATCAATCCTATGACTTTCTATGATTTATCTGGATTATCCCAGTAATGCAATATATGAATCCTTAGATCGTGTCAACCCAGCAGGGCTAGCCAAACCATTATATATATACATTTACGCGTAGCACTTTGATTATGCACCGGTCCCCCGTAAGGCCACCGTGCTAAAATATATAACACATACACGTAGGAGTCGGATATAGTCATCCACTATAGACGGATAAAACTGTATCCGTGGCAGCCAACCCGACACGTCAGGACTGGACCTGGGGTGGCTAGTATGGCACGATCTCAGAGGTCGACCTTGATACGGTGATACCTCTGGAGCTGGCAACGTCGGAAACTGTTGAGCTGGTCCTCCTGGCCTATGTATCTGTGGGCAAGTAGCTACACGGTGATTTGAACCTCCACACCTTAAGCTCTGCCTATTCACTGAATGACACACTTCCCGAGTGTGCCCTCCCTTACCACAATAAGTGCAACCCACCGGTTCCTCCTGACGTTGCTGGTGCCTCGGTTGCTGCTGTCAAACTGGTACCGTCATAACTGTCGTGACTGGTGCTGCATCACGAATACGGACGCCAGGGGCTGGTGCTGACGTCCGAGGTACTGCTCCTCCTCATTCCGTACTCTGCATATGAGACCTTTTCTGGCCTCAAGTCCTTGCTAATAACCTTTGAATAGTATGCTCGTGCCTCCGAGCCGCCATCAATACTGTATCGAATGTCTGGTAGTCGTACCCCTCGACCAGCTACATAATCTCTAAGTGAAGTCCTTGCTGGAACCTCATAGCCTTCTTTGGCTCTGTCGCCACCATCGTCTGAGCAAACCTACTTAACCTGCAGAACTTCGCTGCATAACCATCCACCGTCCTACCAGCCTGCTTGAGGTTGATAAATCTCTGCTGAAGCTCATACCGAGCTAACACGCCAAAGTACTTGGCCTTGAACCTGGTACTGAAGCTATCCCAGGGAACATGATGCCACATTCCAACCTCTTCTGATGCCCACCAGTCGCGGACGAGATCCTGGAGTAACAGTCTGACCTGGTCAACCTTTTCTCTGGCTGAAACCTTTGCTGCTATCAGTATGGCCTCAATATCCTAAAGCCAAGCATCCGCTGTAATGGAATCCTCCGTGCCATCAAAGTATCTCGGGTTAAGTCGATAAAACCTCTCCGACTCTTCCGAGTCATTCATGACGCTTCTCTCAAGGGCTAATTGTAACCCCTGATTCAGTAGCATATTCTGTTCTTGCTGCTGGGTCTGTTGTTGATGTTGGGCTGCCATCTGGTGTTGCTGGGTCTCCAATAAACCTCTGATAATCTGTAACAGTGTCGGTGCATCTAGTGCTACTGGTGCTACCGATATCACTGGAGGTACGGGAACCTCTGGCCTCTGCGGTTCGACTGGCTCATGTTCGGTAACGTTCTCGATATGAATCTGTCCAGGTAGAGGGGCTACCCCTTGCTGATCTCCAACTGGTCCCTGCTCTACTGGATTCTCTCCCATGTCGTCTCCTCCAATAGTCGAGAATGATGTGCCCCTAAAGAAAAGGATACAAGGTATCAAAAGACATGACGGGAAGGAATCGAGGATGATAATCAAGTTAGCAATCAAGGTGGAAGAAAGAAAAGACGAATCAGGAGATCAAGGGGGAACATGTTTTGATTGAGACTCCTATAATCGCAACACCCTACAAGTCTGAAAAACAGACCTGCATGGGCCACCAATAAAACCTTGTCACGCCCCATGTAAGCCCCTGAATTTAGGGCTTATTTTTTTTAATTTTATAAATCAATTATTTTGAATAAATATTATTATTTGATTATTATTTGATTTAATGCTCTTTACCGTGACTTGGAATTCTAGAGCATCAGGGATGCCAGTCTCTGGAAACTTCCTTGTTGAAGTTTGTAGTAGACGAGATTATCTTCACATTGATATTTCGTGTCCCACTCGAACTTGCTCCCTTGAACTCTTTTTGCTTCGCGCAAGTTCGGATCAATTTAGACCATTTAATTATTAATTGATTTTCTCACTCTTTTCCTTGATCATCGTTTGCACGTTACCGTGACTTTTAATTTAGGAGCACCAGACTAGTCATTCTCTCGAAACCAACTTGTCATGCCTGATCTACTCGAGACGTTCTTCACCCATGACCTTCGTGTCCTACTCAGACACTCCATTTTGTGCTCCATTTCCTTCGCACAACTTTCGGTTCAATTTAGGCCAATTAATTATCTACCGTAAAACCTGATTTAATTTCTAATTTAATTTCGGGACCCGACATCGACCCAACCTAGTCGACCCCAAATAGGAACATGGCCCACACGAAGCCTACTACCCGCATGACGCTTCTGTCCCACTTATTTGAGTCCCCACATGCTACTTATTTACCCATGAATATAAACACCCATTTTAATTCGAATATTGCCCCCTGTCCGATTTTGGCCCGACCCGACTCGACCGAACCCGAACCCAAGCTCCATATTGTTTTCTCGTGACGCCCAAATACCCCACATAATTTTTCTATTTTTCCTATTTTGAAAATATCTCTTCCTCTCTCTACTTTATTAATATCTTAAATATCTCATTATATATATATATATACATATATATATATATATATATATATATATATATATATATATATATATATATAATATCTCTTTCTCTCTCTCCTTAAAAATACTCAAGCACACACACACACCCCATCCCTTCCTTTACAACCAACACCCTCTCTGATGTATACGAACACCCCCCTCACCCTCTCTCTACTTTCTCTCTCTCTCATTAAATATCTTTATTCTCTCTCTTTCTAAATATCACTCTCTTTCACTCTTTCTATATATTATATATATACATACATCTCTCTCTCATCCTCTCCCATTTGTCCTACTACCTAGGCCGGCCGACCACCACCCCATGGCTGGCCGAGCTCCTCCTTATTCTCCTCCTTCCACCTCCACTTCATCAACCATCTCCACCATTGTCATCACCTACACCACCACACAAAACTACTCCACCATAACCATCATCCCACATCAACACCACCATCACCTTCATTCACCATCACCCGTGCGCCGCCGCTCGCCGTGCCCCGCCGTCGCGCCAGGCCGGTGAGCCCCCGACCAGCAGTACGGCCAGTGCAGCAGCAGCGGCGCTCGCAGCAGCACATCGCAGCAGCAGTAGCAGTGGCGCGTGCGGCAGCAGCCACTGTCGGTCGGCCGCGCGTCGCCCCGGCCACCCCCACTCCGGCGAACCGCCAGCGAGCCCTCCCAGGCCGGGCGCACACCCCCGCACCTTCCCGTGGCGGCCAACGTCCTCCGGGACGTGCCGTCTAGGCGATTTCAGCGTTTTTCTCGGAGTTCCGTCGACGCGCGCGCGGAGAAATTCCAGAATTCGTGCTCCGTCGCAGCGACTTCGTACAGATTTTTTGGACAATCCGACCGTTGGATCGACGATTTCTTCGCTCTGTCTCAATCTTGGTATATTCCTCTTCACCTCTGTCAAGTTTGAACCGTTAATTTCGTCGTTTGATACATCAAAATGGCCACCAAGTTGACGTTTTAATTTGTACTATTTTTGGACAATTTTGTGATGCCAACTTCGCAGGTTCGTATCTTCGTCGTATCAGCTCCGTTTTGCGCGCTACCAGTTCCGGTACACAGCTGGTATAACCCTCTTCCTGCCCCCTTTAGATTTTATTTCAGTTTGAGCTTGTTAGGTCGGTCGAATTCGACGCCAAAGTTGGCCATTCGAATTCTTAGAGTTGTACTTATAAAATTTTATTTTTGAACCCGGGACTCCGGATTCAATTTCTGACACCACCATTAGACTCGTGGCGTCGTTCTGGCATGTTTTCATATAAAGTTTGCTTGATTTGGAGAACGTGGACCCTGACACGCATTTCGGTGCAAAGCGGGTCCCACTTTCTGAGTCAACGGGTCAATTTGAGATCGGCTCATCAGAATCCAATTCTGGATATACCGTTGAGTTTATATCGTCATTCTGGACTCGTTGACATATAATTTGCTAGGTTTTAGTGGACATTGTGTCACGCCCCAGAACCAGAATACTGGAGAGCGGGGGCGGACATAGCCAGCTACGTATGATGAAATAGAATCCATCTCACCATACGGTCACGGCTGTCTAGATATGTGAGGGTTTATCTACAAGCCATCAGTCTCTTAAGGTCATAAAATAGCCTATTGTCTCAATCTCAACCAACTAATAATAATTACAAGATGTCAGATCTCCAAATATACAATTGTAAGGCGTCCCAAACATTACATATCCAGATGATCATGAAGCTAGTCGTTACAAAATGTGAGGACTAGCAAGAGTTCAGTCATACATGATCAACCCCCGGGGCTTGTCAATCATGTTACAGCCCGTAGGCAGACAGTAAGTAAGTACAATCGAGCTAACACTTGCTCGTCGGCTAAACGCCTCAAAAGAATAATTTACAATATTACAGTGGGAGAACAAAAGAAATCCACTCGATGCCCTGGTTACGCCTGGTGACCACCATCGGGCTGGAAAGCAGGGAGATCCTTTGGTGCTGCTCCGGTATCTGGCCATACAAAACCAGCTGGGTCAGACCCCAGAAAGAGCAAGTGCCACAAATGAGGCTTCACTTAGGACTAAAACCAACAAATCATTAGCATTCAACATGTAAGAAAACAATAAGTAACACAGATTGGGGTTCGAGCACCACCAATGCACTTGTCCCAATCAGAAAAAATAATTAAGAGAAGCATCATGTTAAATAAAATATAGCTGGACAATATATATGAAAAGAAGACAATGATGAAAGTGACAATGAAGGGTACAATCAGGATAGTACAATCTGGAGTGACAATAGTGTTCAAGCATTATAGTGACAATCTGGAGTGACAATCATTCAATCATGCTGGTACAATCTTGCAATCGATCACTTCTAGACAATACTAAACTGGACTAGACTCCATCCAATCAATCACGGCCAATCATTGCCTACGGCTTTCTACATTAACTAACTAGGGTTATCACAATCCTAGTTACTAGCAAGATGCAATGAGATGCTCCAAGTAGTCACAGGCCCTGCAGCTACCCAGGTTATCCAGGCAATCATTATAGTGACAATCCAGAGAGTTCAATCATTAAAGTGTCAATGGAGGGAGAGTGCAAGACAATAGAGTTCAATCATTAAAGTGACAATCGAGAGTGCCCCACATGACAGTGGGCTGGAAATGTGCTCTACTCGTCGGCAGGCTACAAGTCCAAACATTTGCGGCCGGAATAACGGGGTCGCCTGTAACTGGGGAACATCTCTTCATGACTAGTAGATTATTCTAGTTATTAACCTTAGTTTATTTCAATATGTACCCCTGACCGTGGTACTCAGGGGTCCATGCCCTAGAAATGATGCGAGACAAGACTGGTTCATTTATACAAGCACAATCGCCCACGGTGTCAAGTCATTATACAGGTCATGTCATGTCAGGTAGCCGCCGCAACGGCTTATCGAGATATAACATGTCAGGTTATCCGGTCAAGTATACTAGTCAGGAGTGCGCCACGACGGGCCACTATCATGTCATGTCAGGTTACTGGTCGAGAGCGCACCACTACGGGTCATCATCAAGTCAGGTTGTCATATCAAGTTTATCATGTCAAGCCAATCATGTCAAGTTATCATTCCAAACATATTAAATAAATTCGTGATTATCAAGTTCATGACAAAAGGCGTAAGGATATAAAATGGGCGTAAAATATCTAATAAAATATCCATATACAGGACTAATATGAATCATCGGTTACAAGTCAAGTGTGCATCCCATCGGGTCACTATCAAGAAGATCAGAAAGTACCCGGATCATAAATCACAGAAATCAGAAACCATATTAGTCATAAGCAATTCATCAAAAACCGTGCCAGGTCGTGTTGGGTCAAGCAGTCGTGTCATGTGAAACAAGATCTCAAAACTCCAATCCATAGAAGAGAAGCCAAGCCTAGAGGATTAAAACAAAATCAACATGGACAATGGATTGCGCAGGAGCTAGAGTGCGCAAGGGATGAACTGCGCGAGAGTTGGATCGCGCAGGGGCTGGACTGCGCTGGGTCAAGCGCGCAGGGAAATGGATTGCGCTAGGTCAGATTGCGCAGAAGATGAACTGCGTAAGAGCTGAGCCGCGCTGAGTCGGATTGCGCAGGGATCGGATTGCGCACACACCGAATTGCGCACACACCGGATTGCGCACACACCGGATTGCGCAGAGAATGGATTGCGCCAGGGCGAGCTGCGCTGGCTGGATTGCGCCAAAACGAGCTGCGCGAGGCTAGATTGCGCCAGCACTAAAGAGTGCTGGGCTAACTGGTTTGCGCCAGCGCTAAAGAGCGCTGGACTGGATTGCGCTCGGGAACAGGGGTCTTCTTCCCCAAACCGAGAGAAAAAGCCATGGAACTCAGAAATTCCAAGGACCACAACTAGGTCAAAACAAGTCCAAATCCAACTTTGCAAGGGTCTAAATTGTGTAAAATTCAATTCTCTTCCACATAGAACAATCAAAACATGAAAATAAACAAGTTTCATAGATCAAATCCACCAAAATCCGAAAATACTTCAAACCTAGATCTACAAAATTCCAAGCTCCAAATGGAGAAAATCCAAGTTCTAATGTTGCTCAAAATGAGCTAATAAAACTAATAGACAAATAAAATGTAGCCCTCAAGTGATAGCAAGATGCACTTGCCTAGGTTGGTGGTGGTGGTGGAGAGGAAGAAGCTTGAGGAAGAAGATGAAAAAAATAATAAGGAGAGAGAGAAGTTGATATTTATAATATGGTGGGGTTCTCCATGTTAAACCAAAATAGACCAAACCAAAATAAACCAAGGTGAACCAAGTCAAGGCCAATAAACTCTCTCTCTAGCAATTTAAACCAAATGAACCATGAAATAAACCCAGCCTCACTAATCCAAAATAAACCAATGAACCATTAAAACCAATTGAACTATCAATGCTAATTAAAACCAAGCCAATGTAAAATAAACCAAGATAACTAATCATGACTAAATAAAAAAATATGGGTCCAAAACACGTATACGTATACTAAATACGTATCACAAATTTGGGACATTACATCCTACCCACCTTAAAAGAATTCCGTCCTCGGAATTTAATCAAGAGGCTAGAGATGTAAGGGAAAGCTATTCTATCATAGGCAATCTACGCTACCAATCAATCATACAATCATTCATGCAAGCAAGGATTCGAAACGTAAGGCATAAGGAAGATATTACACCTTACGAGTCAAACCAGCCGGGATGACCTGATCAGATATCATCCTCATGCTCCCAAGTTTGACTCTCCCAAAGAGGGATGACTCTAAGCAACACGGACTGAACTGATAGTCTTGCGCTTGAGGTCTCTCTCTTTGGTCAAACATGGACACGGGCCTCTCCTCATACGAAAAGTTACGGTTATTGGTACCAACCCTTTCGAATGATCTAGGATATGGCTCGGGTCCGGGATGTTCCGTCACAATTAGGATACATGAAATATGTCATGCACCCCGCATAATGACGGTAGAAAAGCAAGATGAGAGGACACATATACCTCTCGGCCGATTCTGAACCTGAGCTTGGGCTAGGGCAAACTGCTACGGGTTCTGTTGCTAGAAAGTCTGGGCCTGAGTCGGCAATGGCCTCGGGAACGGAAACTGCTGCTGCTGGTGAACGGAAGCTGGTGCTGGTGCTGGTCCCCTAACCGAGGGACTAGATACTGTCGATGCTGAATCAACTCTGAATGGGCAGGACCCCACCCTATGGTCCGGTGCTCCACACAATAAACACAATCCCAACGCCTTGCGACACTCTGCTACCACGTGTCCAGGCTTTCCACAATAAGGACAGCCCACGGCGGAAGACTGCGCTTGCTTCTGTTTCTGCGGAGAGTACGTCGGGGTTGAGTGCTGGTCCGACGTAACTGAAGCTGCTCGCCTCGGAGCTCCAATAGTTAAAGTCCTAGCTGCTGGAGGTGGTGCCGAAGACTGGTTCATCTGACTATGGGACCGCTTTCGACCTCCAGTCCTTTCCACTATTCTCTGGGAGGTATACTCGTGCCTCCTTGCTGCTCGCAATACCGTATCATAGGTCTGATGCTCGAACTGTTCTACTGCCAATATAATCTCTAGGTGAAGTCCCTGCTGGAACCTCTGTGCTCTGTCGAACTCGGTTGCCACCAAGGTAGGAGCAAACTGACTGAGTCTGGAAAACTCGGCCGCATAACCGTCGACCGTCCTTCCCATCTGCTTAAGATTACTGAACCTGGTCTGCAAGTCATATCGAGCCACTGCATCATAATACTTGGTCTGGAACTTCTCGCTGAACACTGTCCAGGAAACAGGTGTTGCCAATCCCACTGCTTGTGTGGCCCACCAACTGCGGGCTAGATCCAATAACTGTAGGCGTACCACAGCCACCTTCTCGTCTTCTGGAGGCTTCGCGGCTTCGAGAATCACCTCTATACCTTGTAGCCAAGCATCAGCAGCAATGGCATCCTCGCTTCCATCGAAGAATGGAGGGTTCAGGCGCTTGAAACTGTTGACCGCACTGTTCCCTGGATGACCGCCTCTGGTCAAAGCATCTGCCACTGCCTGGTGCAAGGCGTCTCCTCGACGATCCTGGGAAGCTATCAAGGTCCTGATGAGACCTACTAAGGTGCCATCATCCGGCTCTGCAGGCTGAACGGGCTGAACTGGTGGTACTGGTTCTCCAGGAGGCACGGCTCGGGAGGCTGCTGCTGAGGACTGATCTTGATCTTCTTGCTGTTGCTGGGCTGCCGGCTGGGCTCCTTCCGGCTGATCAACATGAACGATGTCATTGAAGCAATGACATCAGGGATATTAAGGAAGGACCAGGATAGAACAATAATGCAAGCATGTTATCAAGTCAGGGATCAAGGAGATATGAAGATACGAGTGGAGATCAAAGGCGAGTACAGATTGAGACATCTATCTGGTAAACCCCCACATATCTTGATTGACAAGACCTGCATGGGCCACCACTCATTGGTTCCGGCACGCATTTCGGTGCAAGTCGGATACCACTATCCGGGTCAACGGGTCATTTTGAGATCGGCTCATCGGAATCCAATTCCGGATATACCGTTGAGTTCCTATCGTTATTCTGGACTCGTTGACATATAATTTGCTGAGTTTTGAGGACATTGGCTCCGACACGCTTTTTCGTGCAAATCGAATTTCAATGTCCCGGTCAACGGACCAATTTGAGATCGGGTCAACGAAATCCAATTCTGGATATACCATTGGGTTCGCATCGTCATTCTGGATTCGTGGACATATAATTTGTTAGGTTTTGTGCACTTTTATTTTGGCTAGTTTTTCGGTGCAAAGTGTGTCCAACGGCGGACATCATTTTGGCCCAAAATTACCGTTTTGCCCCTGTGTCCAAATTGGACTCTTGGACAGGCTATCCTAGCTGATTTGACTATTCTGGACATGTTGGTGATGTTAGTTTCATCATCCGACAACATCTGTAGATTTTTTCCCTTTTTGTGTCATCCTATTATTATAATATTTTCTCCTTTTGGGTTGTTTTAGAGACCCGTCAATTTCAGTAATTTCTAAATCACTGAAATTCATAAGTTGACCTTGTAGATGTTTATAGAGACTAGCTTTGAGCCACTTTGACCATGGTTGACTACTTTGACTGAACGTCGAAGTAGAGTCAACATTTGACCTAGGTTAGACTAGTTTTGACCTTGGTTGACCACAGTTGACTATTTTGACCAAAAGTCAACCGGAAGTCAACCGGAAGTCAACCGTAGCCTAAAATTGACCAGAACTTGACCGAAGTTGACCAGTTGACCCAAAGTCAACTGTTAGTCAACGTTAGTCAAGTTTGACCCAGAGTTGACCTAGGGTTGACCAGAGTTTACCAGTTGACCAAAGTCAACTGTAAGTCAACCCTTGACTTAGATTGACCTAGTTTGACTTAGTATGACTTGATTTTACTTTCAAACCCTTATATTGATACAGTATTCCACCTATAGGTCCTCGAGGCACTGTTCTTGGACCAGTTGACATATTCTACCAGATCACAGGCGAGTACATTCTCTGATAATATTTCTGTTTTATGATATCGTTTATGTTTCTTATATTTAGTGTAGATACCCTTGTTCTCTTGACACATTGTTCACACGGATTGGTATTTCCCTGGATCCCGTCATGAGATATTATTCCTCGCTCTTCTTGGTATATCCTGTACAAGTCTTTCTTGTTTCTTGTGCATTGTATAGACACGATTCCTGCGAAGGCTAGCTACCCTCTCGGAGAATCGCGTGTCATGATGTGTCATGGTTGGATCCACTATACTGGTCGGGGACGGGGAGTATTAGTGTAGATGTGTGGTCATTATCTACCTTGTTTATTCTTGTAGACCTTGAATGCTACCAATCCTACACTCTACGTAGGATTGGCTGATCAGTAGACCTTGTGCAGACCCAAGCCGGCCACATGTTGAACTAGTACTCACACACTTAGACAGATGATTCTTGATTCTTGTACATGCCATGATCAATTTTACTTGCCTTGTTCTAGCTCTAGATTTACAGCTTACCTTGCCATGATGCTCACATGTACATTTCATGATTTTTTGTATATTCTCTCTATTTACTGCTACATTTTCAATATCGTATAATTAGAACTGTTATTTGAGATTTGTGCTCGTTCCATCCTGACTGGATATGTTGACAAATTTTAGGAGTAGTTGTGCCCTCAGTATTGGACTTCATGATGTTGCTAGCTGAGGTGGATCTCACTATTCTTCTATGTGAGTTGCCTGGTAGTTATCCTTAGTTAGTCTTGTTGTTTCTTCTTTATTTTCCTGTCTTATGATCCTTGTAGATTCTAGTTGTTCTAGAGATATTGTTATTATTTCTTGTATTATCTTCCTTAGTTTTCGTGATGTGACATGAGTACATTTCTAGTTATGGATCTTAGATGTTGTAGTTAGTATAGTATACTTGACAGCGTTCTACCGCCGATACCGTGGCGTAGGCTGGGCGTGGCCCACGTATTCGTACCCGTATATCCGGGTGCGGGTCGTGACACCCCAGTACCGGAATACTGAGACGGACTAGGCCAGCTACTCTATATGAGGTATATAAACGTCATACGGCGATCGTGGCTGTCAAGAGACAAGGGGGTGCATGCTACAATCAAGTCTCCTATGGTCTCACAGAGCATCTATGTCTCAATCAATCAAAATAAGAAGCAGTAAATAATGATCATATAAGACAAAGCAGTAAGGCGTCCCCGATGCTTCATCAAAATGATTCATGAGCCTAGCAATACAAAATGATAAGCTAGTACCGAGAGTCATATGTACATAATCGTAGTCAGCTGCAGTCTGATTTAATTATAATTATGTAAAAGAAACTAATGTCCAGAACTGGCGGCTAAACAGGTGTCGGTGGCTAAACGTCAAGTACAAAATAGAAGATATCAGAGCAGTGAAAAAGAAACCCACTCATGGTCCCTGGCGCCCATACTCCTGGTGTGCACCATTGTTCGGGTAGAAGGCTGGATCCTCTGGCGCTGCTACGAGATCTGGCCAAACAAAACCAGCGTTATCAGGCCCCGAATAGCAAGTACCACAAGGGAGCACAAAATAGCGAGATAAAATCCAAGCATAATAATAAGACCTGATTCAAGAGTTATAGGCTTATACCATATCGTCGAGACAATACGACACCCTTACAACCAAACAAGGACAAACGGTGCCAATATCATGCCGAGATAAGATATATCCTATAACCATGGACAGGTGAAGGGCTTCTGATCGCAACTTCGGTCCATAGCCTATCGCAGCACAATAGCCCAACCCAACAACCAAACAAGGACATGAGTTGGACCACGCACCACGATAGTCCATGTTCCTCAGTTGCTAACCGAAGAAAACATATCACAAACAAGTCGGCTTACAAGCGGCCAATCAATCATACGGCTTTCTATGATTTGTCTGGATTATCCCAGTAATGCAATATATGAATCCTCAGATCATGTCAACCCAGCAGGGCTAGCCAAACCATTATATGTATACATTTACGCGTAACACTTTGATTATGCACCGGTCACCCGTAAGGCCACCGTGCTAAAATATATAATACATAGCACTAGGAGTTGGATATAGTCATCCACTATAGGCGGATGAAACTGTATCCGTGGAGGCCAACCCGACACGTCAGGACTAGACCTGGGGTGGCTAGTATGGCACGATCTCGGAATTCTTCCCATCCAATACATCTACCGATTTAAGTTGCTTAGCTTAACCCTATCTTGATATTGGAATTACATGTCGTAGTCACATGGTCATCCTCCTATAAGTCGTACCATAATACGTGTACCCTAAGTATGAATCCACATCGACTCAATCTAGATCCATGCTTAGTGTAATGCATCAAACAACAATCATTATACCACGACACTATTACTGACCAATTACCATGACTGTGCTGGAAGGTACACATGTATTGACGTATAACACGAATGATCAAATAGCACGTAGAGTCATACCTCAGTGCACTCATTAAATAGCACCGCAGTGCATACTAATATTGTATCTCAATACACACTTAGAAATTGTAACAGCACGTATACATGTAATCATGTCAGGAACAAGGTCAAGTCAGGAAGTCACACGGACCCCTCGTGACACAAAAGTCACATATAAATTCTGGTTAAAATGAGACGTGAAGATCCTTGAAGCCAAGACAAAGATCTACAACTTTCATTTTGGGAGTTGGAAGAAATTCTGGCCACAAATCAGCCAAATAGGACATGAAACAGCCAAAAACAGCCAAAATATGTCACGACTCGCACCCTAGAGTAAGGGCACGAGACGTGGGTACGTCCAGCCTACGCCGCAGTGTCGGCGGTAGAACGCTGTCCTAGGTCAACATACATCTAACAAAATATCTCTAAACAGTTTATACTCCCCGAATGGGGGTGACATAGCAGTAAAACTCAATCACAACTAAGAAAGAGATAGCACGATATGAAATAGAACGTAAGGAAATAAATAGATAAAAAGTAGTCTAAGATAATCCCAGCAATATCCAGAGGAATACAAACTCAGCTACAGCATGAAAGAATATATACAACTCTGAACTCCAAATATAGTCTAGCTAAAACATGTCTCATGACTACATAAAAAAAGATAAGCCTAACTAATCTAGACTAGGCAATCGGGGTGATATCCTCAGCTAGAGCTGGGTCCTCCTGAGGGTCCAGCTCGCAGGTGTCATCTAAGTCTGCCCCGTAGTAAGTATCCAGACCGGCTTCCTCCTCGTCCTCTATAATATTTTCAACAGGTCCAGTCAGGACAGGAGCGAGCACAATACATCTCATGCAGTTCATATCATGCCAGGAAATATAAAGCAAGCAATAGAGTAAGATACATGAAACGCTGTAAGAAGATGTACATAAAAACATGAGAGATATTTGATAACTAGAAATATATACATGATAAGTAAGAACTGTAAGTGACTAGTGATTTAGAGTATGAGATGGCATGTAATTGGCTTAGGTTGTACATGATAAAACATGGAAGTAACAGAGTGAACATGATGGGTAAATTACATGACCATTTATACTCACCCCTACCCACAATCAATACACAAGGATCCGTTCAAGTTACGTTACGGACATGATGTTTTGGTTATACAAGAAACACATGAGGAAACATGAGCGTTCATGAAAGAACATGAGAGTACATGAACGTACATGAAAGAACATGAGAGAACATGAGTGTACATGAATAACGCAGAAGCAAGGAATACATGATGTACATAAAACACATGTCATAAAGTATCTGATGCGCCCGCTAAGGGGGGTAACATCCCAAGAAGAGATCCGTATAGTACCAATCCGTGATGATAACGTGACAGCATCAAGTAAAAGTAATCTAGAGCGAGAATATAAGTCGTGACAAGTATGAAACGATCAGAGAATGTACTCGCCTGGTATCTGAGTGTCCGATATAAAAGTACTGTCCGAGGAGTGGTGTCTGGCTCCTAATCAGAACAGCACAAGTCACAACAAGTCCAAAATGGTATAATGAAGTCCTACTATGCATTCTACATGATTCTAGGTCAATCTAGGCCAAAGTCAACTCTTGGTCAACTCTGGTCAACTGTCTAGGTCAACTAGGTCAAGCCTAAGCCAAACAAGTCTCACTAAGCCTAACCAGCCTATTCTAGCAAGCACACACACTATCTAGGTTATACTAGCCAACAACACAATCACTAGACATTCAAACCACACACAGGCTATGAGCCATAGGTATACACCCATAGGCTATGTGCCCTGTATATAGGCCATAGGCCATATAGCTATATCATACATAGACCATTACACATCTTCACACATACACATATATTAATATTAATCTAATTTATATAATAACACACATATGCACATAGCTAAATAGGACACATTCATATAGGCTAACCTATAGGCTTGCCAATCTCATCTAGGCTCACACACACACCTGATATCTAGCCTCTCTCTATTTTACTGAGATATACTCACAGACCTATACCTATACACAGCCCAACACACCCTTGCACTCAAGCCTAAGGTACTCCCTCCTCCTAACTTTGTTAACTATTCCTCTTCAAAAATCTGCTACCCAGGCTTCAGGCCTTTGTTACTGACCTCACACACATAGAGGTAAGGATCTCTATCTACACCAATGTCTTAATCTTACCTATACATGCCCATAGCTAAACTCACACTCAAACATTTACCTATACCCTAATACACATAACACTCACACAATATCTATACATATATACACTCATCTACCCAAAACCTCACAATTGAACTGAGAACCCTCATATGTAAATATCACCTCACACACATATACATATATTACTCTCATACCCTACTGTCAACCTGAGAAAACAACTACCAGGCTTTGAAATCCTGAACTCCCCTAATGAATCCAAATAGCAACCTACATATGTACCTATATACAGCCTTAATCTAATCTCTCAGCCTCAGGTTTCATGAATCTGCACAGTTCAGGCAAGCATCCTGCTGCAACTAAGGCCCTGCAATGCAAGGCCAAGGCATAGCCTTGCCTGCTGCAAGGCAATCCAAACCAGGCCAGCCAAGGCTTCACTGCCTAATGCAGTTGCTAGGCTACAGGACAAGTGTTGCAAGGCAATCCTAACCAAACATTACCCAACCCCCATATCCATTTGAAAATCTAACATCAGTTTTAAGTATCACAAACTCAGTTTTTAATCAATCCCAACTCTCCCCCAATGAATACCAAATATATCCTTGAAAACTTGATTTAAAAAAAAACAACACCAACATGACCCTACATAACATCTCTACTCACAGAACTAACATCAATCAAAACTCAGAAAAATTCAAATCTCAAATAAAACTCAAACTGGAAAAATATAAGAAGTGTGTGTGCAGTAAAGAGGGTCATAGGGTGTTAAGGTATCAGGACATGGTGAAGTGTCATTGCAGTGTCAAAACATCAGGATATGGTGTGTCCAGGTAAGGATATATACAGATGGTGTCAGGCATGTGGTGTGCAGTGATGTGAAGAGTGAATGTATGAAAGAGGGTCCATGAACCCAGAGTATCAGGAGATGGTGCAGCCATGTGTTCGAGTGTCATGTTGTGTGTGAACAATGTGTGTCCAAAACAGTGCTAACATGTCAGACCCTAAACTAATTGAATCCCAATATATCATGTAACTAACTAACAGTGAACTAGCATAAAGTATTTGAATTTAACTTGGCAATAGCATCCAAAATAGTTTAAAAACTGGAAAGGAAACTCAGAATTCATAAAACAGGAAATAGGTATCATTGACAGTTTCAGGAAGAGGCAGTTCATATATTCAAAATCCAATTTGACACCTAAAAACCCCCACAAATCACTAACCAATCCTAGTGGCAATCTATTACACCTGTGGGTGAACTTAAACATGTAAACTAATATTAAGAAATCAGTGCAAAGATAGAATTAAGACTCAGGAATGACAGTTCAAATATTAACAGTTAACACATTGACCAAATCCCATTTCCATACCATAAAACTCATTTGAAAACCTGATTAATTCATTCGAAAACAAGGGAAAATATATACCAACACAGGGGTGGGTCTAGTCGTGTCCTTCCTGTGTCAAACTGTGACACAAAATGTATCCAAACACGTGTTTGAACAGTGTGAAGTGTAGGCACAGTGCAGTGAAGAAGGGGCTCGTGCACGTGTGTCGAGCCCTCTAGGACACGGCACACGAACCCACAAGTGTCGTGCACGTGTCCAGAGTTAGAGTAGGTCTAGGTGTTCGTGTACACGTGTCTGTCTTGTGTCTAAATAAACCGTGTCCAAGGAAATCAATGCGTATCAGACGCACTTCCTGCGCGCGTGCACGACAGGCACCGACCCGTGCGAGTGAGATTTCTCACAAACTACTTGACGAAGTCATCTCAAAATTGGTGAGCGTGCTATCAGTCATTGCCCGCATGAGTGTGCAGAGTTTTGTGTCAAGACGTGCAGTGTCGTGTCCGCTACAGTGCCCGAGCAGCAGGACACTGCACGGTGTCCTCGTGCACGCGTGTGTGTTCAAATATGGACACGAACGTGTCCAGAAATGTGCTCAGTAGGACACGAATGTGAAGTGCACATATAGATCTAGAAATTCATTCAAAAAGATTTGGAAAAATAGAAGAAAAATTCCTCTTAGGCATTTCATCAAATACCTAGGCAACACTACAACACGTGTCCGATACGGACACCAAACGAACACGAAAACCACCCAAATTTTGGGGACACCTAGGGGACTCCTAGATCTAGCCCTACATGCAAAGAAAACTGAAATTTAAATCAATTTAGAGGGTTTTACCTGTATGTGCAAAAAGCTTGGAAAAGCTTCAAATGGGGGATTCTTCCTCTTGATGCCAAAAGCTCCAAATTGTCCCAAAGCTGGGATTAAATTTCACATTCAGAAAATAGAAGGAAATTAGGTTCTAATGCAAGAAACTAGGATTAAAAAGGACTTAAAATGGATTTATGGAGATTTTTGGAAGAGGGACAATACCTTTCTTTTTCCAATGTTGAAATGAATGAAAGAAGGAGACAAGCCTAGAGAATAAGTGTTTATATAGGGTGGGGATCCCTATGGCTGGTCATTTAGGGTTTGGTTAGGGTTAGGGCTTAGTCTAATGGCTATGGGCCAAGTTGCACTAGTCATGGAACCAATTTCTAGGTCTCAAGCCTATAGACCAATTCACCAATCCTCCTACTCCAAACTTGATCCTAAGTGTCCTAACTTGAGTTGACTTAAGTTAAACTAGGGTCCATACCATGTTAACTAGGTCACCAAATCAAAGTCAAATCTAGGACAGTCTCTTAAGTCGCAGCTAGTCAAAAGTCAAAATCAATAATCACCAGTGCAATAAGTCATAAAATAATTCAAAGAGGCCAACTGACCAAAATACCCCTAGGCTAAAAATGATAATTAATCATCCTAATGACATGGTTAGGCTCTAGGTCATGCAGTCTCTACGGTTTCACTATCTGCACACCAAAATCACAAGTCATGACTTAAAACAGTTTTTAAATAGTTTAAAAATAATTAAAAATCACCAAAAATCATAATGTAAAATAAATATCAATGAATAATAATTATAATTACAAAATTTCAAAAATACCCTCATCAGGAAAACTGGGTGTTACAAAATAGGCACTATACGACACTATTCATCTATGTGGCACTATTCATTCCTGCGGCACTATGCAAGCCATGCGGCACTATTCATTCCTGCGATACTATGCAAGCCTGCGGCACTATGCAAGCCATGCGGCACTATTCATCTATGCGGCACTATTCATTCCTGCGGTACTATTCCTGCGGTACTATACAAGCCATACGGCACTATTCATCCATACGACACTATTCATTCCTACGGCACTATGCAAGCCTGCGGCACTATTCATCCATACGGTACTATTCATTTCTGTGGTACTATTCATACAGTACTATTCATTCCTGCGGTACTATTTATCGTCCCTGCCAGAACCAGGACAGATGAACTAGAAAATGTCCAAATATTGTTTTGGCCATAACTTCCTCAAAACAAGTCGAAATCTAATTTTTCAAAGGTCAAAATTGGGTAGAATCAAATTTTCTACAACATAGGACCATTAGTTTTTGAAAACAACTAAGCTCGATAGATCAAAACCATAGAAATCTATAGAATCCTAGTTTTAGAAACTTAGATCTACACAAAACTAGCCATTAAAATCAAAAACTCCAAGAACTAAACTTGTAGATGATGATGAGAAGAACAATATAGACAAATCATATCAAAGAAAATTTAAGAAATAAAAAATACAAGAATCTCTCCATTTGGTGCAAGATGTACTTGCCTAAATGTTGATAGAGAGTGAGGAAGAGAATATATATAGGGGTTGGGTTGACTCAAGGAAACCCTAATCTTAAGCATGCTCTTAACTATATGACTAATGACATGTTAAATGCTTCATGCAACAATTAATCAAATTAATTAAATAAATAAAATTCTAACCACAATACAGTCCAGAAATCCTATCATCGAAATAGTGAACCACGTCTACAACCAAACAAGGACATGGGGTGGCACACTATTCTGCGACAAAATACTGTTCCATGCCATGGCCCGGTACAAATACAGGATACATGCAATAAAGATACAGGTGCCAGATACTATATACATAAAAATCAAAATTTTACGTATTTCGGGAACGGGGAGTGACACTGGTGACTGTGTATGCGAAGCTTGAGCGAATTGTTGGAGACTTTTTTCTCTCGACAATTCTCCAACATTGAGTGACTATGATCATTCTTTTCTTTTCTTTACTCTTATCAAAGGATTCTCTTATTTTGTTTATCGATCAATGATACCATTAATAAAAGGAACTTGATAAAGAAAGTAATCATATTATTCTTTCATGCTTGTCATATAAATGTTCCTTGTAATATTGTGGTAAAATAGATATAATCCATGGATGAATGTTGCAACGGTAGTATAAAATTTTCGTATGATTGTTCGAAAGAAATAAAATATACTAAGAATATTAACTTTTCTGTTATCTTGCATGCTATACTTGAATAACTAAGTTTCTTAGGCATGCATGGCCATGGACTTGTGCACAAGGTGTTGGTTCTTCGGGCAGTTGTCGCGACCACGGAACCGGTTCGGCCTAGGAAAAATAATGATAGTTGTGTTGACATACTAGCACTGGTGATTCGAAAACTTTTAGTGGGTTTCGCTACCCGTGCAGAAAAGATCGCCATCTAACCAAACTATAGTCTATGATGGCTTGCGGTGCCAGTGACCTTCATGTATTTAGACTGCTCAGCTATTGATGTCGGGTTCATATAAAAGAACATGGTAAGTTCTGTTGCAGGGAATGATACTTTATCGTGGGTAAGAATCACCATGTATTTTGTCGTTACATTTCTTGTTCCATGAACTTTAAACTGAAATAAAAAGAGAGAGAATGATACATATTATTACATGCATGCATTTATTATTTTTTCCTGTTTGATTTTGATGATGTGGGTTAACTCGTTGCTCGCTTGTATACGGTAATGTACTTACCCACGTCTCCATAGGTGATGTGAACCAAGGAGGCACGCCGAGGAACTAAAGGCACTTTGGTTGCACCAAAGCCTTCTTGTACTTTTGAAGCTTTCTTCATATCATTTTAAAGCTTTGCAAGAGGCATATGAAGACTTCTGCCAAAGGTGTATCTTTTATTTCTAGGAGAGTGATGTAATGTATTGAACAATGTATCTCATTTTTGTTGTTCAATTTGTAAGCCAGTATGACACCCTTTACTTAGCTGTTTAAACCGATGTAATGATGTGAAATATCAATGAAAAGAGTTATTTTATTCTGTGCCATGTTATCTAATTTCTCTGCCTCACTTCTATTACAAAGTTTTAGATACTTTCAAATTGCACACGAACACACCTTGTACAAAACACAAAGTAGGCTTGTGTGACATTACGTCAACTGGCGACTTATCGATTAGGCAAAAATCAGAGCATGACAATTGTCTCGATGTAGAGAAAAGTTTTGTACGTGACATTCTGATCTAGTAGTAGGTCTAGATTTTCTTTGTAAAATAAGAATTTAATGTATTACTTGCATAGTCATAATATTTTTCACTATCATCTAATGCAAAAGGTTATTCATCACAAATAATATATTTTGTTAAGTTAGTTTTGTTACGAGCAGAAGAATAAGTAAATGATCATAATGAAGATCTTTGAGCACTGATGCTTAACTGTGTTTGTCTAGCTTCAATTGTGTTATTAACATAACTTTTATTCTCTTTAAAGTTCACGTGCCTTCAAAATTGTTTTCTATTTAAAGACAATTTTGCATTTATTGCATTGTGCAGCTCTAAGTAATGATTTTTTTAAAATTGTGATATAAGGTTTTCTCTCCATGATCATGTATGACATATAATTTAGTAAAATAAATTCAATAAATTAATCTTGATCGACTTGGAACAGAACTACTATTACTTTTATTTTTGGAGGTAACATATTTGCGTTGGTGGTTGTTTATTTTTTACATGATTAGCATAATAATTACTATCAAGACTCAGTGATCCAAAAGACTATCAAAGTATTTGTTACGACCAACATTAGGATCCATAGTGTATTCTTTAAAAATAATTATAATTGAACAAATTAACCAGTTTAAAATATCAAAATTAACTACTTATATAATGTAATAAAAAAATAAACCTCAACTTGATTTCCTAAAAAACTAGAGTAGAATTGTTGTAGCTTGATGGTGGTCGATTATCAAGTTCAAGTCTCCAAAATCTTATTTCTCGAACTCTTAGCAATATTTTTTGACCTTCAGTCTCCAAAAAGTAGATAATTCACCGAATATAATACAAGATTGATTGAAAATATTAGAAAAGATGAGTGAAATTTTGTTGTGGTAAATTTAGATGAATTAGTCCCTATTTATAGAAACTTTTTGGGTGCCAAATGATCTTAACTAACTATTATAGGAATATAGTTAGTTTATGGGTATTTTTGTCTTTTTAGCAAAGTGACCTATCCTTGATTAACGTACGGTTAAATAAGACCAAAATACCATCATCAAATGGTTGTTTGGCGGTATTTGACCAAAATACCCTCGTAACATTAATAGTAACGTATAATGGGGGGTTAAAGTAGTAAAAAAACAACGTTCATTATTGGTGGGACCCATAGGGTGTGTAGGTCATCGATTTTGGGCATGGAACTTGACTCGAACAATTTGGGCGAGCGATCGAGCAAGGCCGGGCTCACGTATGGGGGTGGTAGGGGGCAAGTTTAGCCTGCTTTGACTATGTCGGTCCTAGGACAGACTTCGGGCCGATCAAAGGGGCAAACTTAAGGCCGCCCGACTCACTCTTTCCTTGGTCTAAGACTGTGGCAACACTTCTACTATTGTAATTATTGAAGGAGGTATCGATCCCCCAAAATTATGGATGAATGTTTTTTGGTTTATAACTTGTATATATAAACTTGCTTTTTCATATTTAACTATTCGCAATATGTAGGCTAAATTTGATATCTAACTATTTTTTTGATATTTTTGCTCCTAAATAAGAAATAAATTATTCTCTTAGATTCATAAAAAGGAAATTGAGTCACCGCAGTTATCGCTTCCAGCTCCTACCACTTCCCCCCTCCCCCGACCCACCACCCGCATCCACACCCACACCCACACACCCACCAACATCAGCCATGTTCGTTCCTGCTTGTTGCCTGTCGTGCAACCCTCTGTATCTGCATAGTCAGCGACGAGTAGCGTGAAGTGGGCAATGGGGGTGGGATGGTGGGAGCGGGATGTAGCGATGGGATACCAGTGATGATGTTCGGAGGGAGGAGATTAGTGTTTATTTAAAAATATTATGCCTATGTAATTGCTAAATATATTATGATTAGTTTTTTCGTGTTTAAGAAATTTTGATGGATATAATTTATTTTAGGATTTGACTTTTGGAGGTTTGAGTGCTGGTGAGAAATAAGAGAGATCATAATCTTTTTACTAGCAATTAATTTTTTTTTGGGGGTTTACTTTTAGGTTTTTTTTTTATTTTCTTACTTTATTTTTATAGTCAAAAGAGAAGGAGGAGGTTGTCGCACTCGACAGAAGGGGGAAGCACCTAGACGAGATAGGAGGATATGACAAAGGTGAGAATTAGATTAATAATATATTTCATTAATAATTTAATTATTTAGTTGCTTTTATTAAAATATGAATAAATAATCAATTATTTTTGTTGGAGTTAACGGTTAGAATATTATGGTCTTTTGTCTTATTGTTATTTTTAACTAAAAAAAAGTGATAGTTTAGGGTAATGAAGTGAAAATAAGAAGCCTAGGATGTTAACTTGTCAATAAAGAAGTGTGGTATTAAACTGTCAAAACTAATTAGTTGGGAGTACTTAAGTGCAATTTAGCCAAGATAGCATATAAAAAGAATTAGAAGAGTTGAAAGGACACTGCTAAGATGGGTCGGTACAATGTGTTGAATGTGTTTTCATGAAAAGATGGATATATGGTGCCAAGTGAGAAAAAGAGCGAACAAAATGTTTGTTGTGTTTGATTGGCTTTTTTTCCCTATAGAAAATGTTTCTATCACAAAATTTTCATCAATTATAGTGTTTATAGCGTTAGATATGTTAGTCTCGGAACTTGATCAAAGATGGTAAAACAGATGCAACAGAGATCTACGATGATACAAAAACGAAATAATCCGATTACAATATGGAGGAGAAAAATTGAGAAGAGAAGATCTCTCGTTCTTCCTTGCAAACGTGTTGCAATTGGGACAGAACGAGGTACAAAAATCTAGAAAAAAATTAGATGAAGAACAGTTGCTGGGGTGTCAAAACACCGTTGCTCAAAGCAAGATTCGCCCCACACGAATTGCTTCCAGGAACCAGCAAGTTTGAAGAACTTGAGGAACGCTCGAAGTCACCTCTGTTCTGACTCCTCGGATGAACTTGCAATGGCGGCAGCAGCTCTCTCTCTCTTTCTCCTTTTCTGACTTATAATTTTTTGTAGTAGCCACAAAGGAGGCCAGAAGAGAGTATATATAGAGAGGGTGGAAACCCTAGCCGCCTCTTCAGTTATGGAAAGATTGAATCAAATTCCAAAAAGATAGCAACGAGATTAATTCAAATCCCACAAAGATAGCAACGAAATTAATTCAAATCCCACAAAGATAGGATCTGAATTAATCGCATTGAATCAGTCTTTCCATAACTGACTTGTAGTCTGCACAGTCAGCGGAATCCTCCATGCGGCAGCAGCAGCAACCTGGCCGCATGAGCCTCATGGCCGCATGGACCACATGAGCCGCATAAGCCGCATGGACCGCATGGGCCGCATGAGCCGCATGGACAGCATGGACCGCATGTGCCGTATGGACCGCATGAGCCGCATGGACCGCATGGCCGCATGAGCCGCATGGCCGCATGAGGCCGCATATGAGCCGCATGCCGCATAAGACCGCATGACCGCATATGAGCCGCATAAAGACCGCATGACTGTGCGCCAACAAAATGCCACATTACGCCTCATGAGCCCATGAGCCCGAGTTCGAGTCGCTAAGCCCCTTTGGGGCTTAGCTCCAAATGGAATTAATCCAAGAGAATGACAAAAGCATTAATGCTTAATCCTTGGAGCCTTATTCTTACCTCATAGTAAAATCACCCACATAGTTCCCTCCTTAGGGTCACCACCCCATGTGCATCTCTCAACAACACACCCAAGTATATATGTTGAGATAACTCATGGTGCATTTCCGATGTGGGACTAAAATTTTACAAGGCATGTTGAGAGCTAGCTCTCTCCATGTAAAGAAAGCACCAACAAGATAGTCTATATTTTTCATGAAATTATTTTTCAAAAAACTATAATTTTTCATATTTTCTACTAAAACGATGGAAAATAAAACTGACTCAACCCATAAAAAATTATTATTTTTTTATAAAAAATAATGACAACCAAACACTCAAATTAAATTTTCCATAATGAAAATTTAAAATTCAATAGAATTAATTTTTTCCATATATTTTTTGCGCATAAGTATAATCTTTATATGCTCGATCTTGGAAATTAAACCTTTATATACTTAACCTATAGGGGTGTATTTGAATCACATGTACCATTTTGAGAACCAAATCGGCTTAGCACTTTGTGCAATTTATAGAATACAAGTTATAGCTTCCAAAATCCGAGTAAAACTTTGATACCGAAGGATATCTCTCCTTTATATCCATACATTTTACGAAGACAGAAAAAGGTCCACTTGTCATACAAAGGAGGTATTAAAATTTTGATTTTAATTTTGATATCAAAGTTTTCTCCCCAAAATCCATTGGATCAGTAAGACCAGTTAATTTGGTTTAAATCGATGGATACTGCAGATGTGTCTAGATTGGTGAGCTAATCAATGTTAGTATGAAGTTAAAAAAAAAAAATTTGACTTGATCCACGTCGGCCTACAGGAATAGTCGTTCACTCTTCATTGGTTGAATTTTGTATGTCAAAGCCACGTATAGACTTGAACAGACCATTGTAGAGAAAAACCATGTTTGCTTGGATGACGAGGAAGACGATCTCGAAGACTCCAACATGGAGGAACCAACTTACTATAATGTTCCGTTCTGTACAGTACATTGTGCTAGCTTGTTAGCTCCAAGAGTCTAGTTGGACTTAGATTCATATAAAGGAATCATTCAGCAGAAATGTATATGAGAGTTGGAAAGACAATTAGTCAAATAATGAGTGATATTTATATTTCTTTTCTTTATCTTAATAAAAAATGAGTTTTATCATTTCTTATTTGCGTTCTTTGATCATAATTCAACAAGAGAAACAAGATAAAAAATAATTTGTGAAAGAAGGTTTGGGACTATTGAATCGTCGGTGTGAAAATCTTTAGATTGAAAAGTAGACAAGTGTAGATATTTCTGTATTAAAAAGCAGATAAGTGCGATAATTTTTGGATTAGTGTCACGTCACAGTTCTAAAATACGTAGAACTAAGATATATGACAATGACCGGCTACGTCCATCAAGTGTACTTCAGTCCAACTCGAATACGTATACAATTGTCCAAAATCGAATCAAGCTATCTTTATGTTTATATTGTAAACATAACAAAAAAAAAAAAACAAGTCATTAAAAAAATATAGTCTACAGGGACTTAAATTTAACCTATGGCTAATTAACACTAAAATATTTTGAACTTTGGGCGTTGTTTACTACGCTTGACCTTTATTTATACTCACTTTTCCACCATGAACTTTCTAATCATTTACACGTCGATATTTTCTCTTAACAAAACAAAACACAAAAAAAAAAAAAAATGTTGAGAGGAGGCTTTAGGAGTTTGGACATGTGGACCATAGGACACTTGAAGGAATTGTTTGATGATACAAGAAATTTTACATGATCCCTCTATAGTAAGCAAGTTCAAGATTTGAGATGCAAAGAGGCTTTCTGCTACTTGATTGAAAGATGCAAATAGGCTGCTGCAGACTAGTGATAAATGAGATCTGGGTCCAGCATGAGTAGTGCCGGAGTGGCATGAGATGAGCTTCCAGTTTGAACTTTGAAGCTTCGCCACCATGTTGCTTAAAACTGACGGTTGCATTATCTCCTTTATTGTTGTTGTGTTGTTAGAACCGGACTGGATTGGTGCTTGGACCGGATCTGATCAAATTTTGCCAAAAAAATTGGTCCGTCAAGAACTTGAACATCGGTGTCTTTAAGAACCGGCGATTTCTTTCAAAATCGGAATTTAACCGGTGAATTGGCCGAACGGGTACACAATTGAACCGGCCGATTCTGGTTAAAAACTCAAAAAGTTTATCAAGTGAGATTTGGACCATTTGATTCTTGGTTTGGTTTTGAGAGATCTTATAGCTGTAAAACTAGACCAAACCAAATATACTAAGAATCAAACAAGCCTTTTTGAACCCCGGTTGAACCCTAGCCACCCATGTAGCAAAGATTTTCGGTTCAACCATAGTCTGATTTTTAAAACATTGGTTTGTAGTCCTGTCCGAATTGCTCAAGTTGCAAATGTATATCCCTCTTAAATAGCTCGTTAGTTCAGAACCTTGACCTGTTGCGATTATGGCATTAATCTGACAAATTTTGTGACGTTGAACCGAAATAGGAGAAAATTGGAGGTCTTCAATATAAGACAGTGCATGTAGGCCAAGAAGGCCAAATGCTTCCTCCCTATGCCCTTGATTTCTTCCAATATCTTCAACATTCGATCAAGATTTTGGTAGTTATTGTTAGTCCCGGGGTGTAATTTTCGATAAAAAACTGAGAAATGAAACGATTGAATAAACAACGTTTCGTAGCAACACTTCAAAGAAGGTGCATGACAGAGATCCTTGGAGGATTCTGGATAACGAAAATCTAAAAAGATTTCGTTACAACAGCAAACGAATGTAATACTTCTAAAAAGAAGGTACAAATCGAATTGCTAGCAGCAGCAGCAATTGTCCACTAACAGTTTCTGATTAGATCAGAACATTTCTCGTTCAGAACGAGTTAAAGTGGATGACAGGCGATGAAGTGGATGGAAGAACAGCCTGCTGGGGTGAATGATCACCGGCGCTCAAAGCTTGATTCGCCCCACACGAACAGCTTCCAGGAACCAACAAGTTCGACAGAGAACTTCGGAACACTCCGCTCTTCTGACTCCCCGAATGGCTCAGACTCCTGCGCTAAGTGGCGCTGGTGCACTTCTTCTCTGCTCTCTGAAACTCTGTGGAAATTTGTCAGGAATTGTGTTCTGAACACTTAGTCCCTGAGAGAGAGAGAGAGAGAGCAGAGAAGCTTATATAGGCCGCACTGTAACTGCTTAGTCAGCAAAATATTCGGGACGTGGAAAAAAATTGCCCCGAACATTCTGTAACTGCTCAAATCGTGCACAGACACGATTTGAGCCAACTGGCGCACATCATACGCTAATTGTGCCACACGCGCACCGCGCGCACCCTGCACCAACCGCTGCGCTAACAGCAGCGCCAACTGCTGCACCACTGGCAGCGTCATCTGGCTGCACCAACAGACATCACCAACTGGCCGCGTCAACTGGTGCACCACTGGACACGCTACTGGGCAGTGCCACTTGGTTAGCGCCAATTGGTCGTGCCATCTAGCCACGCGAACTGGCGTGCGAACAGCTGCGCAAGTGGCTCGCACAACGAGTGCAACTTAAGCGCACTATGCGCCTAGCGACGACGCTGACGTGATAAGTTCAAAGTGCGCCAACAAAATGCCACATCACGTCTCATGAGCCCGAGTCTGAGTCACTATGCCCCTACGGGTGTAACACCCAGTTTTCTGAAATTGAGATATTTTGAAAATTTATTATTTTTATTATTAAATAATGGTGTTTTAGTCATAATATGATTTTGGTGAATTTTAGTTAGATTAAAACTATTTTCTAAGTCATGGCTTATGACTTTGTGATTTTACTAGTATAACCCTAGTGTAAACCCTAGAGATTTCATAACCTAGAGACTAACCATGACCATATGAGCCTAACCATGTGATTAGGATATCAAATTACCACTCTTTAGTCAAAAAGGTATTTTGATAATTTATTAGAATTTATTTGGATTTATGTAATTTATTATTATTTAATTAGTTGATTAGTGTCATGTTAGCTCCTAACCTAGTTTAGCACTAATCTAGAGGTTAGCAACTAACCTAGAAGACTAAGTAGAGGATGTTAGCTTATGTGTAACTATCTAGTTAGATAATATCTAGATATGTTACTTTTTAGATATTTTAGAAACCTAGAAATATCTATCCCCTTAGTCAAAACCTTAAGGGCTAAGTTTGCTAGGTGGAAAGGAACCCTAATATCTACCCATACCCTTCCCATGGCAGCCCAACCCTACCCCCTCTATATAATCAAACCCCCCTTCATTCAAGCCTCTTTTTATTACACTTAAAACCTAGTTTTTCCCTACAACTTCAAAATCTCACCACTTAACCAATTTAGCTCCAAATTGAGCCTAGTTTCTTGCATTGGGATCCCCTACCATTGATGGTGCTAAGGGGAGCTAGCTAGCTAGGTTGCATAGCATTTTGGGCATCATTATTTGAAGAGGACATCCCCCCTACCTTGGTGTTTTCTTGAGTTTTCACTCAATAGGTAAATATTCCCAAATCTTGTTAATATTGTGTTTTATCTTCATGGTTGCATGCATATAGGTATACCCTAGCCGTGGGTCAAGTTTGGTAGAAAATAGATTTGGTTTGGTGTCCGTATCGGACACGTATCAGTATTTTAATTACAGTGTTTGGTGAAATACCACTTAGGAATAAAAGTTGTTGTTTTCCAAAACAAATTACACATTTGGGTAGCCCTTAGCATGCTAGACACGAAACCCTAGGACTGAGCACGTTATCGTGTCGTGTTCGTGTCCAAAATAGACACGAACATGCTGTGCACATACAGTACACTGTTCCCTGCTACCCGACACTGTTTTCTCCACGAATTGGACACGTGGACACGTGCCACTTGGCACAGAGGTGGGGGCACCCTCTGACAAGCCCCTCCTCGAGTTTCGTGATACCTCGTGTCGTGTCGAGTGAGAAATCCGACACGCACTGACCACACACTACACTGCACACAGTGTTAAACACGCACTGACACGGCCTTCGTGTCGTGTCTAGACACGACGTGGACACAAAGTATCAGGCCTAAACCCTAGCCCTAGACCTAGGCTATACCCTGACACAAGCACGACACGTATCGATGCACGTGTCGTGTCCACGAGGCTCTGTCCTCGCTGCACGAGACCGTACCATGCCCGCGTTCAGTCCCCTGCTGTACGGGGCTCACGCAGGACACGACACGACACGTAGAGGGGTGACACTTGGTGGACACGAGGGGGCAATGTCTGCGAACATGCCCCCCCAAGTTTCGTGTCTTCTAGTGTTGTGTCGGACACGAATTCGTGTGTGCATCGAATTTGCACTAACAGCGCACACGGGGAATTTGGGCTCTGATACGGGCTTGGACACGACACTGTACGACACTTGGACACGTTTCAGGCTGTGGGACACCTAGACCAACCCTAGGCGAACCTAGGGACACGACCACGAGACACTTGGACACCTGTGTCGTGTCCTAGACCTAGGTGAATGCGTGCACGAGACAGTGCACTACACAGTATACTGTACTTACCCGATTTGGTATTTGGACCACTGGACATGCCGTGTCGTGTCGTGGTGGACTCCCATGGACACACACGACACGTACACGTATGGGGACATGATTACCAACCCTTGGTTTTAGGTTTTAGTTGGGTTTAGATCGATTTTGGGGTGATTACCTATATGTTCAGTAATGAACAGTAATTCCTGTTTTTTTCAGTATTTTAAATAAATTTCAAACTAATTTTTATGTATATATATATGTGTATTTACGTGTATATATACTGTATATGTATGAATATATGTATATGAGTGTGTGGGTATGTGTATGTGTATGTAAATGTATATATATAGGTATGTATAGGTGATATATATATATATATATATATATATATATATGTAATGTATGTGTGTGTGCTTGTGCTCCTTTCTCAGTTTTTTGAGAACAGAAAACCCCCCCTGCTGTCTACACACACACACCACTGCCTACCCCTTCCCATGACCCCCCCTCACACACACATGTACACACACACCCCCTCTCACACCCTTTCACTCTCATCTTTTTTCCCTCTCTCTCTCTCTGTCTATATATATATATATATATATATATATATATATATATATATGTTATGTATATAGTTAGCTATATATATGTGTATATATATATATATATATATATATATATATATATATATATATATATATATATATATATATATATATTTTATATATATATATATATATATATATATATATATATATATATATATATATATATATATATTTAGTTGGTTATGTATATAGATATTGGCATATGTATAGTTGAGTATATATATGGTATTATGTATATATGGTGATATATATTGGTATATATATAATAAGTTTTGTATATTGATATGTATATATAGTAGATTTGGCCTATGGTATACATAGTGTATGCCTATAATGTATAGATATAGACACCTATATATAGTGCCTTAGATACTCTAGCCTATGGTTAGTAGCAATTTAGGATTGACCAATAGGTCTAGTAGACCTGGGTTGACTAGCAAGTTGACCCTAGTTGACCATAGTTGACCAAAGTCAACCATGGGTCAAACTTGACCAAATTGACCTGGATTGGACTTGGATAAGACCTAAGGGGACTAGTTGACTAAAGTTTGACTAAACCTAGATTATTAACTAATTGGTTAGGTTTGACCTATATGTGAGTGCCCTAAGTATATAAGGGTATTTGTGTGACTTGGGTTATATGGATAGTTACATGTCAATTAAGATATGTATGGGGTTAAGTGAGATACTTAGAGTTGAGTCATGACTTGAGTTGGAGCATAGGATTAGCTTGATTATAGGATTAAGGTTGGTATTATATATATGTATTTATGTGTGATATACTTTGTATAGATAATTGGTTATACCTTAACATTGTAGTATAGTATCTTAGGTATCCTAAGACATGTTAGCCTATGTTTGGTTTTGAGTTAGCCTTATAGAGTTTGACTTAGATAGTTGACCAATGACCTAATTACCTTGTTGACTAGTCTATGTTTGACCAAAACTTTAGTTAGTCTAAAATTGACCTAGTTTGACCATATTGACTAGTAAATGACTATTCTGACCATTGTTGACTAAACCCTAGATAACTTGACTAGTTTGGCTAGAATGTTTGACCAAGAGTTGACTTTAACCTAGATTAGACTTGTTTAACCTTGTTTGACCTTGTATGACTTAGTTTAACTTCTTGTGACCTAGTATGACTTAATTTGACTTAGTTTGACTGAAGAGTTGACCAAGTTTGACTTTGACCTAGATTGGCTTAGAAATCATATAGATTGCATTGTAGATTTCATTTACCTTCATATTAGACATGTCATAAGTATATTACTCTATTTTAGGACATTGTGACCCTGGTACAAATATCTGATATTACACTATCTTTTCAGAGTATCAGGCGAGTACATTCTCTGATAGTTCTCTCATTTATTTGTCAATTACTGTATTTCAGTTCTAGTTCGTTCTATGTGATTCTCTGTATCAATACGTATGGATATTTCTGGATTCATGTATCGACACATACCTTACTTGCTGGCCTCTATTACTGGAGTCATTGGAATCATTCCGGAATTATTTCTGGAATCATCATGTATTGGCCGAACTCATCTCGATTCTTTTGTCGATTTTGGATTCACTTGCTGGGCGGGGAAATATTGAGTAAGACATATAGACATACCCCAAATCCGAAATCTTCCACTGGAATCTACCGGAAGCATAGCCATCTCTTGTCTGATCTGTGAGAGATGTGCCTGATACCTACAGCCGTTTACATGTCGACCTCGGTATTTTAAAACACATTGTTAGATCATAGTTGGACTCACCCTGGATTCATTGATCACTGTTGGACTCATCTTGTACCGAAAATCATCCGGTATCGGATTATATGGACTGGACTCACACTGGGATTATATTAGACTTATATCGTACTGTCTGGACTCATACATGTTATTCTAGTTCAGTTAGCTTTTATTACAGTCTTCATTGCCATGATTATTCTCTCGTTTTAGTTACCTTTCTTTTCTTGTATCTTACTGATTCTTTATGCCATTATTACCTGTATAAAACTGCCATGCTCATCAATAAAACTGTCTATAACTGCTTTATAGTTCTTTGTCATTTACTTGGATTTTTTAGATGAGTTATACTCATTCCTGTCCTGATTGGACCTGTTGAAAATATTACAGATGATAATCCTGAGGACACATGCCCTACTTACCATGGACCTGGCGAGGGATTAGCTACCTTTGTTCCCGACTCTCAGGAGTGATTCAGGAGATTAGCTAGTAGACTACTTCAGCTTTCATGTTTTGACTTGTTGTATTAAAGTTAAGTTATTGAGTTTGTATTAAGTTGGTTTGAGACATTGTTGTATTATTTTAGTAGTTAGTTGTTGTTGTCTTTAATTCCTTAGGTATAACTTCTGTGTTATCTTATCGTGCTTTAGACTGTGATCGAGTATATCATATCCTTTACTTGTCATCCATTCGGAGCTGACATCTGGACAAGTACATTATATACACTGCATGAGATTAGTTAGCAACCTAGGACAGCTTACTACCGCCGACACTGCGGCGTAGGCTGGACGTACCCACTTCTCGTGCCCCTATACAGGGTGCGGGTCGTGACACGTTTTTAGTGGTGGCCCATGCAGGTCGAGACTAAATTGTTTGGTTACGTTATTGTACCAAGCATGCCTGCAATTAGGAACTTATGGTAATTAGACAACATTAGGAATGACGCTTAGAACACCTAGAGGAATACTAGGATTGCAACATAGGAAATACATCACATGCTTGCTATTATAATTAGATTTTCTTGTCTATGATTGTTTTGCTTTAAAGAGTCCTTATAAGTCCTTTTTATTGTAATTAGATGGTGCTTACTCGTTCATCCCAGTATGTCACACCTGAGAATGGTACACTCCCTATCCAGTCAGCTGACCAGTTGACTGATACACCTCCACCTTCCACCTCACAGTCCTAGCAGGCCCCGATACTTCCACCACCCCCTATCACTATACCTACCCAGGCTTCCGTCACACTCGACGGGAACCAACTGCTCACTCTGATCCAGGGGTTCCTAACAACCCATCAGGAGCAGACCACCCTACTCTGCCAGAGCATGGAGCATTCTGAGGAACGTACCGTGGTCCCACCACCTGTAGAGCCACGGCAGAGAGCGGGGACGATCAAGGACTTCATGGGTCTGAATCCCAAGGAGTTCTTAGGGACTGAGGACATAGTAGTAGCAGATGACTGGTTAGACTCGGTAGAGAGGAAGCTCCTTGGAGTTAGGATGCCGGATGACCTCCAGGTCGAGGTAACGGGATTTCTGCTGATAGATTTGGCAGGAGTTTGGTTCCGGAATGAACCGTTGTTTGCGAGAGGGAGAGCCACTTGGGATCAGTTCAAGACCCAGTTCAAGAAGAAATTCTTCTCGACCACCGCTAGGGTAGCCATGGGGCTACGATTCCAGAACATCCAGCAGGGGAACCGTTCTGTCGACGAGTATACGGCAGAGTTTAGTCGTCTGTGCCGTTTCGCTCCTAGTCTGGTTGCTGACCCTCAGGAGATGACGTGTAGGTTTTGCCATGGTCTAGTTCAAGACATTGGCATTCTTATAGTGGCGAACGGTATAACTGACTACTACCAGAGCTTAGAGTTAGCCCGGAGTATAGAGGAGCGTCTTCTGTCTTGCAAGAGGCCGGCTTCTGTACACATTGAGGGACCCTCCAAGCGTCAGGCTTTCCAGCAGAAAGTGCCGACGCCACACCAGCAGACATATCGTCCTCCCACACCACATCATTCGACCCCGCCAGTTAGAGCCATTGGGACCCCAGCAGCAGAGGCTATTTCAGCAGGTGCAGCATCAGTATTGGGGTCAGGACCCGAAGACGATAAGTTGTTCATACTACAGGAAGCAGGGACACACCAGGGAGCAGTGTAGGAAGAGGCTGAAGGTTTGCTATACCTGTGGGTCTAATACCCACCAGAAGATGGATTGTCCTGTTGCACCTCCTTATAAGGGTGCTAGGCCACCTGTAGCTCAGCACTAGAGGGGTGGAGCTTTTGCGATGACGGTCGAGGAGACCAACGCTGCAGGTGACGGGTTAGCAGGTTTGTCTTTTCTGTGCTTCCTTTTTCCATCTTGTTGTGTGATTCCATTAGTACCTGTCAGGATATGCTTGTGATATACTAGATAGTATAGTTACCCTGTTCGAGACTGTGGAATCACGACTAGTAGAACTATGATTGCATGTTATCTTTTGACTCTGATTGACTGGGGTTTGACCTAGAAGGAGTACGACCATCTTAATTTCGTGGACGAAATTTTTCTAAGGAGGGTAGACTTGTAACACCCAGTTTTCTGAAATTGAGATATTTTGAAAATTTATTATTTTTATTAATAAATAATGGTGTTTTAGTCATAATATGATTTTGGTGAATTTTAGTTAGATTAAAACTATTTTCTAAGTCATGGCTTATGACTTTGTAATTTTACTAGTATAACCCTAGTGTAAACCCTAGAGATTTCATAACCTAGAGACTAACCATGACCATATGAGCCTAACCATGTGATTAGGATATCAAATTACCACTTTTTAGTCAAAAGGGTATTTTGGTAATTTATTAGAATTTATTTGGATTTATGTAATTTATTATTATTTAATTAGTTGATTAGTGTCATGTTAGCTCCTAACCTAGTTTAGCACTAATCTAGAGGTTAGCAACTAACCTTGAAGACTAAGTAGAGGATGTTAGCTTATGTGTAACTATTTAGTTAGATAATATCTAGATATGTTACTTTTTAGATATTTTAGAAACCTAGAAATATCTATCCCCTTAGTCAAAACCTTAAGGGCTAAGTTTGCTAGGTGGAAAGGAACCCTAATATCTACCCATACCCTTCCCATGGCAGCCCAACCCTACCCCCTCAATATAATCACACCCTCCCTTCATTCAAGCCTCTTTTCATTACACTTAAAACCTAGTTTTTCCCTACAACTTCAAAATCTCACCACTTAACCAATTTAGCTCCAAATTGAGCCTAGTTTCTTGCATTGGGATCCCCTACTATTGATGGTGCTAAGGGGAGCTAGCTAGCAAGGTTGCATAGCATTTTGGGCATCATTATTTGAAGAGGATACCCCCCATACCTTGGTGTTTTCTTGAGTTTTCACTCAATAGGTAAATATCCCAAAACCTTGTTAATATTGTGTTTTATCTTCATGGTTGCATGCATATAGGTATACCCTAGCTGTGGGTCAAGTTTGGTAGAAAATAGATTTGGTTTGGTGTCCGTATCGGACACGTATCAGTGTTTTAATTACAGTGTTTGGTGAAATGCCACTTAGGAATAAAAGTGTTTGGGTAGCCCTTAGCATGCTAGACACGAAACCCTAGGACTGAGTACGTTATCGTGTCGTATCCGTGTCCAAAATGGACACGATTACGCTGTGCACATACAGTGTACTGTTCCCTGCTACCCGATACTGTTTTCTTCACGAATTGGACACGTAGACACGTGCCACTTGGCACAGAGGTGGGGGCACCCTCTGACAAGCCCCCCCTCGAGTTTCGTGACACCTTGTGTCGTGTCGAATGAGAAATCCGACACGCATTGACCACACACTACACTGCACACAGTGTTAAACACGCACTGACAAGGCCTTCGTGTCGTGTCTAGACACGACGTGGATACAAAGTGTCAGGCCTAAACCCTAGCCCTAGACCTAGGCTATACCCTGACACAAGTACGACACGTATCGATGCGTGTCGTGTCCACGAGGCTCTGTCCTCGCTGCACGAGACCGCACCATGCCCGCGTTCAGTCCTCTGCTGTTCGGGGCTCATGCAGGACACGACACGACACATGGAGGGGTGACACTTGGTGGACACGAGGGGCAATGTCTGCGAACATGACCCCCAAGTTTCGTGTCTTCTAGTGTTGTGTCGGACACGAATTCGTGTGCATCGAATTTGCACTGACAGCGCACACGGAGAATTTGGGCTCTGATACGGGCTTGGACACGATACTGTATGACACTTGGACACGTTTCAGGCTGTGGGACACCTAGACCAACCCTAGGCGAACCTAGGAACACGACCACGAGACACTTGGACACCTGTGTCGTGTCCTAGACCTAGGTGAAGGCGTGCACGAGACAGTGCACTACACAGTGCACTGTACTTACCCGATTTGGTATTTGGACCACTAGATACGCCGTGTCGTGTCGTGGTGGACTCCCATGGACACACACGACACGTACACGTGTGGGGACACGATTACCAACCCTTGGTTTTAGGTTTTAGTTGGGTTTAGATCGATTTTGGGGTGATTACCTATATGTTCAGTAATGAACAGTAATTCCTGTTTTTTTCAGTATTTTAAATGAATTTCAAACTAATTTTTATGTATATATATATGTGTATTTACGTGTATATATACTGTATATGTATGAATATATGTATATGAGTGTGTGGGTATGTGTATGTGTATGTAAATGTATATATATAGGTATGTATAGGTGATATATATATGTAATGTATGTGTGTGTGCTTGTGCTCCTTTCTCAGTTTTCTGAGAACAGAAAACCCCCTGCTGTCTACACACACACACCACTGCCTACCCCTTTCTATGACCCCCCCCCTCACACACATATGTACACACATACACCCTCTCATACCCTTTCACTCTCATCTTTTTTCCCTCTCTCTCTCTATATGTTATGTATATAGTTAGCTATATATATATATATGTATATATATATATATATATATATATATATATATATATATATATATATATATATATATATATATATATATATTTAGTTGGTTATGTATATAGATATTGGCATATGTATAGTTGAGTATATATATGGTATTATGTATATATGGTGATATATATTGGTATATATATAATGGGTTTTGTATATTGATATGTATATATAGTAGATTTGGCCTATGGTATACATAGTGTATGCCTATAATGTATAGATATAGACACCTATATATAGTGCCTTAGATACTCTAGCCTATGGTTAGTAGCAATTTAGGATTGACCAATAGGTCTAGTAGACCTGGGTTGACTAGCAAGTTGACCCTTGTTGACCATAGTTGACCAAAGTCAACCATGGGTCAAACTTGACCAAATTGACCTGGATTGGACTTGGATAAGACCTAAGGGGACTAGTTGACTAAAGTTTGACTAAACCTAGATTATTAACTAATTGGTTAGATTTGACCTATATATGAGTGCCCTAAGTATATAAGGGTATTTATGTGACTTGGGTTATATGGATAGTTACATGTCAATTAAGATATGTATGGGGTTAAGTGAGATACTTAGAGTTGAGTCATGACTTGAGTTGGAGCATGGGATTAGCTTGATTATAAGATTAAGGTTAGTATTATATATATGTATTTATGTGTGATATACTTTGTATAGATAATTGGTTATACCTTAACATTGTGGTATAGTATCTTAGGTATCCTAAGACATGTTAGCCTATGTTTGGTTTTGAGTTAGCCTTATAGAGTTTGACTTAGATAGTTGACCAATGACCTAATTACCTTGTTGACTAGTCTATGTTTGACCAAAACCTTAGTTAGTCTTAGATTGACCTAGTTTGCCCATATTGACAAGTAAATGACTATTCTGACCATTGTTGACTAAACCCTAGATAACTTGACTAGTTTGGCTAGAATGTTTGATCAAGAGTTGACTTTAACCTAGATTAGACTTGTTTAACCTTGTTTGACCTTGTATGACTTAGTTTAACTTCTTGTGACCTAGTATGACTTAATTTGACTTAGTTTGACTGAAGAGTTGACCAAGTTTGACTTTGACCTAGATTGGCTTAGAAATTATATAGATTGCATTGTAGATTTCATTTACCTTCATATTAGACATGTCATAACTATATTACTCTATTTTAGGACATTGTGACCCTGGTACAGACATCTGATATTACACTACTCTTTTCAGAGTATCAGGCAAGTATATTCTCTGATAGTTCTCTTATTTATTTATCAATTACTATATTTTAGTTCTAGTTAGTTCTATGTGATTCTCTGTATCAACACGTATGGATATTTCTGGATTCATGTATCGACACATACCTTACTTGCTGGCCTCTATTACTGGAGTCATTGGAATCATTCCGGAATCATTTCTGGAATCATCATGTATTGGCCGGACTCATCTCGATTCTTTTGTCGATTTTGGATTCACTTGCTGGATGGGAAAATATTGAGTAAGACATGTAGACATACCCTAAATCCGGAATCTCCCACTGGAATCTACCGGAAGCATAGCTATCTCTTGTCTGATCCGTGAGAGATGTGCCTGATACCTATAGCCGTTTACATGTCGACCTCGGTATTTTAAAACACACTGTTAGATCATAGTTAGATTCACCCTGGATTCATTGATCACTGTTGGACTCATCTTGTACCGGAAATCATCTGGTATCGGATTATATGGACTGGACTCACACTGGGATTACATTAGACTTATATCGTACTGTCTGGACTCATACATGTTATTCTAGTTCAGTTAGCTTTTATTACAGTCTTCATTGCCATGATTCTTCTCTCGTTTTAGTTATCTTTCTTTTCTTGTATCTTACTGATTCTCTATGCCATCATTACCTGTATAAAACTGCCATGCTCATCAATAAAACTGTCTATAACTGCTTTATAGTTCTTTGTCATTTACTTGGATTTTCTAGATGAGTTGTACTCGTTCCTGTCCTGATTGGACCTGTTGAAAATATTACAGATGATAATCCTGAGGACACATGCCCTACTTACCATGGACCTGGCGAGAGATTAGCTACCTTTGGTCCCGACTCTCAGGAGTGATTCAGGAGATTGGCTAGTAGACTACTTTAGCTTTCATGTTTTGACTTGTTGTATTAAAGTTAAGTTATTGAGTTTATATTAAGTTGGTTTGAGACATTGTTGTATTATTTTAGTAGTTAGTTGTTGTTGTCTTTAATTCCTTAGGTATAACTTCTGTGTTATCTTATCGCGCTTTAGACTGTGATTGAGTATATCATATCCTTTACTTGTCCTACATTCGGAGCTGATATCTGGACAAGTACATTATATACACTGCATGAGATTAGTTAGCAACCTAGGACAGCTTACTACCGCCGACACTACGGCGTCGGCTGGACGTACCCACTTTTCGTGCCCCTATACAGGGTGCGGGTCGTGACAACGGGGCTCAGCTCCAATGAAAATTAATTTTCAAGAGCAAAAAGCATTAATGCTTTACCATGGAGTCTTATCCTTACCTCCTAGTAAAATCACCCACATGGTTCCCTCCTTAGGGTCACCACCCCATGTGCACACCTCAACTACATACCAAGTATATATTGAGATACTACTCATGTTGCTTTTCCAATGTGGGACTAAAATTACTAGACATGTTGAGAGCAAGCTCTTTACATGTCAAGGAAGAAGCTCCAACAATCTCCCACATGTCTCGATATATGGAGTTGAGTGTTCCCTACAGTAACTGTCCATCATGCATTAGGAGAGATGTCGGTGACAACTTGAATCTTCCCGTATGGGTCAAATAACATACTATAATACAAGAATGGACTAAGCCTTGAACTCTGCACCATAGCTGAATTCTTCTCACTCATATAATGTAGTTACATGTGCTTTTGGCTGCACATTAAAGGCCTTGTACCAGCTTGGTTTCAGTGTATAATTTTGGACGTCTACAAGTTTACCCTCAAGAGACGACCTGATATCTCTGTCCATACACTATAGGTGAGTTCTTTATTAAAGAGACATGGCATAAAGCCTTGCGCTTCCCTTGCGGTGCTACACCGTTATGACATGGCCTAAAGCCGAGGTATTACCCCTACCCGGGAACCTCATCGTAGTGTCATACTACTGTAGCATGAGGTCACAACCTCTTTGTAGTGCCATACTATCCAGCATGAAGCCTTAGGCTCCCTTGCGGTGTTACGCCGCAACGACATGGCTTGCAAGGCCGAGGCTTTATCCCTATCCGGGTACCTCATCGTGATGTCGTACCACTATAACATGGGAAACACCTCCCCTTTGTAGTGCTGTCTACCCCTCTTTAATTTCAACATACATCATTAGGATACCTGCCTATTTGTGGTGCTACTCCGCTGTGACTTGGCTCGCGAAGCCGAGGCATTACCCCTATCCGAAAACCTCATGGTGGAGTCACCCCACTGTAGAATGGAGTTTCACTCCTTGTAGTGTTGTGCTACCGTGCTTCCTGTAAAGCACACCAGGCATTCACTCTGCCTGAGAACTCATTAAGGCGTTTAAGCCATCCTCAACACAGGATCCGTTTTTCGCAGAAAATAATAGTAGACAACAATGGTTGTAGGCCCGTAACCTCTCCATGCCACAGAGGACATATACCCACTGTTCTTGATATGTTTCCAGTTAATGGTCCTCCCTTGAACCAAAAGCTAGATGCCTAGTAGATTTCTCTTTGAACTAATAGCATAAAACTTTATAGTAGGATTGCAATAACACAATATCAGAATGCTTTCAAGCCCATTTTACATGTTGTGTCATCGACTAGTTGGCGTTTGAGGCCCTTGGTAAACGGATCCGCCAGGTTCTCCTGATTTCGAACATCAATCATTACAATAACACCTCTCTTGATGAGATCGTGTACTGTCCTGTGCTTTAACCACACAGTCTTCTTCTTCCCATTGAAGAGGTCATTTGATGCCACCGCCACAGTCGCCTGGTTGTCACAGTATATTGGTATCGTCGTTATTTGTGTCCCAACCACTAGAAGATCATACATGAGCTTCTGAAGCCATTCTGATTCCTCCGCTACGGTATCAAGTGCAAAGAACTCAGATTCCATGGAGGACCGCGAGAGCATAGTCTGCTTCTTCGACTTTCACGATATAGCAGCTCCATCCATAATGAAAATGAATCTACCTGTGGACCTCTCGCTCTCCAACTCTGAGTACCAGCTGGCATTATTGGAGCCTTCTACTACCGGCGGATCTCCGCTATAGTGCAGTGCATATGTCTGAGTCTTCTTGAGATATCTCATAACTCGTTTCACAGCTTTCCAGTGCTCAATGATTGGGTTGCTCGTGAAACGTCTCAGCATTCCCATGGCAAAAGCTATGTCAGGCCTTGTGGCAGTAGTAGCATACATCAAACTTCCGATAACACTTGCATATTCCAGCTGTCTAACGTTTTCCCTCGAATTAGACTTCAGCTTCATATCATACCTATAAGGCGTATCGATCCCTGGAAGATCCTGATACCCATAGCGTGTGATCATCTTCTCACTATAATGAGACTGTGACAGTGTAAGTCCAGTGTCTGTCCGGATGATCTTGATCCATAAGATCGTATTAGCTTCCCCAAGTCCTTCATACTGAACTTAGTTAAGATGAACTTCTTTGTCTCCGTGACACAGCCCACATCCGTACCTAGGATCAGCATGTCGTCCACGTACAGACAAACGATTACCCCTCTTCCATCAGCAAACTTTGTATAAACACACTTGTCCGTCTTGCTGACCTTGTAGCCGTTTGACCTTATAACCTTGTCAAACTTCTCATGCCACATCTTGGGAGCATGTTTAAGACCGTACAAGAATTTCACCAACTTGCAGACTTTGTCTTCAAGACCCTTGACGATAAATCCCTCTGGCTGTTGCATGTAAATCTCTTCGGTCAGCTCGCCATTTAGGAAAACTGTTTCACATCCATCTGATGTATCATCAACTTATGTATTATTGCGAGAGCAATTAACATTTTGATGGTGGTCATCCGGGCTACTGGAGCATACGTATCAAAGTAGTCGATCCCAACTACTTCTGAGAAAACCCCTTGGCTACCAGCCTAGCCTTTAACTTGTCAATAGTTCCATCTGCTTTCATCTTCTTCTTGAAGATCCATTTGTATCCGATGGATTTTGCTCCTTCAGGAAGATCAACCAACACCCAAGTGTTACTTGAGGTGATTGAATCTTATTGTCTTTCGCCTCCCTCCAGAAAATAGTATATCTGGTCTTCATTACCTCATCATAGGTAAGCGGTGAAGTACGTGTAGGCAACTCTAGAGGAGGGGTGAATAGAGTATGTGTCGATAATATCCAATTAAAAGTAACTCTATTCAAGTCCACTCAACAGAAATAATAATCAGAGTATAAGTGCGAAATATAAATAGAGATCAGAGAAGCATACGCAGACACAGCAGTTTTTAACCTGGTTTCCCTCGTGGAGGACTAGTCCAGGCCTGAGAACTCTAGCTCAGGATTGAAATCCACTATTTGTAAAATAGCGTACAACTTGCGTGCCTTTACTCAGAAGAGCACGCCAACTTCTTACAGATTCGCGGATGGCGAGACTTGGAATTGTCCAAGTGACTTCTTTTGAAACTCTGGCACACAAACTTTTAGTTGACTCGCACTGAGCACCTTGGGGGTTTGGAAAGTTTTGTGGCTAGTTATATGAGAAGAATAAGCTCTTGAATGTATAGGCTATAGGAGAAGAGAAGATAAGAAGATTCTATGATTGAAAATGAGAGAAATCAAGGCCTATATATACTAGTCCAGAGAGGCAGAGTTCGGCTAGAACTCTGTCCCAAATATTCAAATATTTAGTCGTTAGACATCTAGCAACCAGCAAACCCTAAAAATCAGGTCCTAAAATTAAGGGGGCAGAGTTCGGCCTGAACTCTGTGTGGGGCAGAGTTCGGCCCGAACTCTGTCTCCTAGAGGACAGAAAGTTCAAGTGGGCTTTTTGGACTTGGCAGGTTTTGGAGTTTGTTTGGTGGAGCTTGGGTATTAAGTCTAGGGTAGAGATACTCAGTGCGACTCAACTTACAATAGCCTAGACTCAATAAAAAGCAAAAATACAGACTCATATAACAAGTAACAGCAGCACTGTCGAAGTAATTGTCGATAATGTCTGTCTTGAGCTGATATGTGATAACGTTTTGTTTTGGAGCTTGATGGAGCTTGATGTGTCAAGTTGCATTATAACAGATATCGTCTTGTTAATTATTAAGATTAGGTTGACTGCGATCCAGTTTGGGTCAATAATTTTTTCTATTTTGATAATTGACAAACATACGATATTTGTATGTCGCAACATTCATACCTGGAGACACATGGAATAAAGATGATAGCTCCCCCGTAGATGAACATGTCGGCTCCCCCGTAAATAGATATGTCCTAAGCCAAGTTATAATCCAAGCAAGAACAACATAATATATATAGAAGCTCAAAGCACATATCAAGTATTCCTAAAGCAAATATCAAGTATTATTCCCCTTTGTCATTTAGCAAAATGAAATAATGGTCCCCCCATAAAAAATAGACAAAGTGAATACATGCAATCACACAACTAGAAACCATAAACATAAAGAGAAAAAGTACTAGCAGTTTTATACCTCAATACTGAACCAAAGTGTATAGTTTTGAAGAAAATACAATGCATGAAGGAAATAGAAATACTACAACTCAAAGTTTTTTAAAACTACTACATAAAGCAAAATAAAACTATTGCATAACATCAGCAGCATCAACAGGTAATAAACACGACCATCATGGAGCACGGGATGGACCAGCAGAGTCTGAAGGGTCACTAGCAGCACGACGAGGGTCAACAACGCGTCCGGGTGCAGATACCGCCTGACCCATGTGTCTTCAATACGGTAACCTTCGCGAGAAGGGTCCCGTACGATAGGAAACGACATAGTAGGATGGGTGGCCAGGGTATAATGGAGGTCATACAGCGAGTTGCTGATAGCACTCATCTGAAGGGTGGTGCGATAGTCCAACTGGGTCTAGCGGTCGTCTTCCAAACGGAAGCGATCGCGCAACATCGCCTGGATGGAACCAAGAGTAGCAGGAGGCTCGGGCTCAGGAGCATCAGAGTCAGAGGATGCAACGGCAGCAATAATCCTACGTATCTTGGACAGAGAGGCAGGAACAGGTAGGAACTGACAGTCATCAAGAGGGATGTTGAAGGCACGAAAAATCTTTGGAAGGTACATGGCATAGACTAAGGATTTTGGTTTTGGTCTCGCACGAATCATTCAATCCATCATCGTACGAGGGAAGTTGAATGAAAGACAAAAGTAAAGATGATACAGAGCCGATATCTCAAGATAAGTGACTTCATCGGTAGATCCCGCTTTGGACACGATCGAGGAGAAGATGATCCGATAGAGTTCATAAAAATAGTTGTTGAGATATTTGGCTCGAAGCTTGCGATGACGTGTGTTAGGAGAACACAATGCATCCTTGAAACCCTCAAGAGTGGTTTCACCGAGGAATTGGAACTGTCAGGAATCAACAAGTTTTTTTCCAAGTGTTGGGTTCCGGGAGGTCAAGGTAATCGGCAAGTTCGAAATCGTCAAAAGATATGTCAATGTCGGCGACACGAGAATAAATCCTAGTGTCGTTATGAGTTAAATTACAGTAAAATATTTGTATGACATTGAGAGAGACAAGAGATGAAGTTGTGACAAGTTCATCGAGGCATAAATCATAAAAAAATGCGTCACATGCCAAAAAAATTGTGAAGTTTATCGGATGGCCCGGGAACACACTACGTGAGCAAAATTCTGTGTAGCACTCATTGGATGCATCCAATGAGACAAAAATTTGCTCATTGTAGGTGTTGGGATTTGTTGGAGGTGGTGGATTGAACAAAGGATGACTAGGAGGAGGAAGAGGAGGAGGGTTAGATGAAGATGTCCCCTCACTTCTCAACCTCTTTCCTCTACCAAATAACTTTGGAGCCATTGATAATGAAAAGATGAATTTGAAAGAGATGAAACATAGGAGTTATACCTCACAAAAGTAGTTGGAGATGGAAGAGATCCAACAAAAACTCTTAAATCTTGAATTTGAGAAAAGATAGCCCTAAGAATTGAGTTTTTTAGGGTTAGGGTTTGAGGAGAAAGGGTTTTGAGGGAGGTAGAAGAAGAGAAAAATGATGTAAGAGAGAGAGGGAGAGAGTTCGGTTATATGCGCATTAGGGCCAGCAGGTTGGGTTAAATCGTGGCCGTCAGATAAAAAATTGAATGGCCAGGAGCATCTGGGGGTTCTGGAAGCAGGCACACAGAGTTCGGCCCGAGTTCTGTGGCTCTGGCTCCAGAACAAAAAAAATTTAAAAAAATATTTTTGATAGAAAAAAATCTTGAATTTGAAATTTTGAATGTTACAAGCCATAAAAATAGTGTAGCCATATAATATATATTGTTTAAAATGATGATCATCACAGTAAAACTGCTTTAGGTTAGCTGTAGGGGATGGATTCCAGCTAGCGGTAGTTCGAAGACTAGTGCATCGTGTCGCTTAGGCTTTTACGCCTTGTAGTCAGAAGGGCCCTTTCGGCTTGTACCCAAAGCAATGTTACCATGAATGATGTACATTATAACTGTTATTTATGCAGGTACAATTTATTGTATGACAGTTTCATCTAAAATTTTTAACTCTCGACGAAGAAAATTGAAGCGCTCTTCGGCTAGTGGTTTTGTAAAAAAATCTGCTAGCTGATGTTCAGTGTCAATGAATTCTAAGTTAATAGTGTCGTGTTGTTGATGATTACGCAAGAAATGATGTCTAATCTCTATATGCTTTGTGCGTGAGTGACATACTGGATTCTTGGTCAAATTTATTGCACTAGTATTATCATAGAAAATATGTATGTGCTTGAATAGTAAGTAGTCTTCAAGAGTTTGCTTAATCCACAGAATCTGTGCACAACAACGACCAGCTGCGATGTACTCAGCTTCTGTTGTGGATAGTATGACAGAATTCTGCTTCTTGCTAAGCCACGAGACTAAAGTCTTTCCTAACAAATGACACGTGCCGCTGGTACTCTTACGGTCGAATTTGCATCCCGCAAAATCAGCATTGGAATATCCGATTAATTCAAAGGAAGTAGTTTTGGGATACCACAAGCCTATAGTAATCCTTCCTTTAAGATATCTAAAGATACGCTTAACAGCGGTCATGTGTGATTCTTTAGGATTATCTTGATATCTAGCACATAAGCAAACACTAAACATAATATCGGGACGACTAGCAGTTAAATACAATAGAGTACCAATCATACCTCGATACTTACGTTGATCGATCGGTTTGCCGCTTTCATCAGGTTCCAGCTTTGTTGTAGTAGCCATATGAGTGCTGATAGGTTTGATGTTGTCAAGTTCGAACTTTTTTAGCATGTCCTTTGTATACTTTGACTGACTAATGAAGATGCCTTACGAGTGATGTATGATTTGCAGTCCAAGGAAGTAGTTGAGCTACCCCATCATGTTCATCTCAAACTCGTTCTGTATACACTTGGCAAAACCTTTGCATAGACACTCATTAGTAGACCTAAATATGATATCATCTACATAGATTTGTACTAACAAAACAGTGTCATCAAGAGATTTTATGAAAAGTGTAGTATCAATTTTCCCTTTTGAAAAACCTTTATCAAGTAAGAAAGTACTAAGGCATTCATACCAAGCTCGAGGAGCTTGTTTGAGGCCATAAAGAGCTTTTTTAAGTTTAAAAACATGGTCAAGAAATTTATGATTTTCAAAACCTGGGGGTTGCTTGACAAAAACCTCTTCTTTAATAAAACCATTTAGAAAAAGCACTTTTTACATCCATTTGAAAAAGTTTAAAGTTTTAGAAATTTGCAAAGGCGTAAAGCATCCGAATAGATTCAAGTCGTGCAAAAGGAGCATACGTCTCATCATAGTTGATACCTTTCTCTTGGTTGTAACCTTGAGCTACGAGACGAGCCTTTTTGCGAGTGACCGAACCGTCTCAGTAACTTTGTTACGAAAAACCCATTTGGTACCAATGATTGAATGATCAACAGGTCCAGGAACAAGTTCCCAAACCTTATTTCGTTCAAATTGGTTGAGTTCTTCTTGCATTGCAAATATCCAAAATTTATCGTTAAAAGCTTCTAAAATATTTTTAGGTTCAATTTGAGAAATAAAAGCAGTGTTAGCAATATAATCTCTTAAAGAAGATCGAGTAGTTACCCCTTTCGATACCTCACATATTACCAAGTTTTCTGGATGTGAAGGTTTGAATTGGAACTTATTTGGTAAGCTCTCCAGAGAACTGGTTTCGGGTGGTGTATCCACAGGAGTGGAAGTTGATGGTTTATCATCATCGGAAATGATAGCTGTACTATTGTCCTCATCAAAAGATACGTTAGTAGATTCTTCAACAATCATGGAGCGTTTGTTGAATACTCTATATCCATTACTCTTGGCAGCATAACCAAGAAGAATACCTTCGTATGCTTTGGCATCAAACTTACCTAAGTTGTCTTTGATATTCAGGATAAAACAGCGACAGCCAAACACTCGAAAGTAAGAAACATTTGGAGTTCTTCCAAACCAAAGCTCATAGGGTATTTTCTTCGAAATAGGTCGAATCAAAACCCTATTCCAAACATGGCACGTTGTGCTAACAGCTTCTGCCCAAAATATTTTGAAAGAGAAAATTGATTCAGCATGACTCTAGCCATATCGCCAAGAGTCCTATTCTTTCGCTCCACAATATCATTTTCTTGAGGAGTTCTAGGACAAGAAAACTCATGATTAAAGCCATTTAAATCACAAAACTTTTCAAAATCAGAATTTTCGAATTCGCCATCATGATCACTTCGGATACGAGTAATCATGTAGCCTTTTTTTGTTTTGGACCCTTTTAGCAAAAACGTTGAAAATTGAAATGGTATCATTTTTATTTGCAAGAAAAAAACCCAAGTGAATCTTGAAAAATTATCAACAATAACGAAAGCATACTACAAAAAAAGTGTCTTTCTGGGACCCCAAAAATCCGTCTTAAAAAGACCCAAATCAGTCCTAAATTGTGATTTGGGACGAATTTTAGGACGGTAAGTGACAGTGCTATTAGGGTGGCGTGGCAAAAAGTTTTAGGACGAAAAATACCGTCCTAATTTGGTTTTAGGGTCAAAAAATATAACCGTACCAAAAGAGTTTAAATTATTACATGTTTACGACGGTTTACAAAACGGTCCCAAAATAAAAGAGTTTGTGACGAATAACATCCGTCCTAAACAAATTTGCCAGCGTTACAAAAGAATGTCTTTTATATCTAGGACAATTACATAACTGTCCCAAAAGTAACACTTATGAAATTATTGTCTGTATTTTTCAGCTATAAAACATACAATTTAAATACACATAATTCATATAATCATGGACGTTGTCAAGCTTGTCCTCAGATGTATCTCCAGGTATCAGAGCTCCAATACAAAAAAAGGTTAACAACATCAAGCATTCTTTACCATTAAGTAGAAGACAACAAAATCCATATATAACTATATATGTTTAATTGATAAACAACAAAAAGCTTAACATTAAGCATCATGTACGAACATTTCCAAAAGAAATCCAAAACACAATACATCACACACACCATCAGTTACAAAATGAACCCATTGTCTCCATCATTTACAAAATGAACCCATTTCAGTATATCCAACATGAACCCAAAAAATTAACGCAAAATTTTTCACACGATCGTCGCCTATCATTTAAGTATATCCAAAATGCTTTTGAAGGACCTGCAAATAAAATTAAGATATGACAATATATTTGCAACCTGGTAATTGTACACAAATCACCAGAAAAGAAACATAATATCTCTATCAATCTGGTAATAGTTAACAACAATTTTCTATTTTTTTAATAATCTCCTATTGTCAAACAGATTCACAAAAAAGTTCAACCAGATAATAAAGTTTTTCAGCCTTACATTAATCAGTAAATTAACTTAGTAATCCAAAAAAAATGTTCATCTAGAAATAGAAGCTTGGTAATTGGCATACATATATAGATGAATGTAAAGAGCTTCTAAAGAAGCACCAGATGGTATTAAAATTGAAGGTTAAACCATTTGACGGAGTTAGTTTCAACTTTCAACAAGACATTTACACTAGAAGAGACTAATGACGGAAAGAATGTAAATTATTTTCAATAACATCTGAATTTTACAAGTCGTTTATACATATAGGTGAGAACCTTAAGTATAAGAACAAATATTTTTATGAAAGTAAGCAAATTAGAAGATCGGCATAACCATAAGGGTAGTGAAGCTACTTATGTACTAACATGATTGGAGATACACCAAAAGAGCAGAAAATAATAACACAAATAATTTTAGATGGAATGAAGATATAACAAGGTATCTAGAGAAATAAATATGTTGGTTGACGAAATAGATGCTTAGTAGATGTGTAAACTGAAAAGGCTTCTTAGATGATGAGCTAGAGGAGGGGTTTTTGTATGTATGTGTGTGTGTACGAGCGTGCAAATTAGTGATGGCAACTGATGGAAGATTGGCAAGAGCCACTGGTAAGTATAGAAAGATGCCTCCAATATTTAATTCTTTTAGTGCAGTAAATGATAATCATGGAACATATGGAAGAACATAAGACGAAGCAAGCAGTTGATATCTTTTAGACATTTCTCTATAATATATGGATACAACAGCTCAAATGCTAAAGTTTACGTCATTTCACAGACAAGTGGAACATTTTAAGTTTAATTTTTATAGTATTATAGGTCTGGCTATTTGCACATAAAGATGGACAGGTGAATTGAAAATCTGTGCTAACTTTTCAATGTAGGGTTGTAATTCCATTCCATAAGTTAGTTAACTAGACTCCATGCTGATTCATGAATGATTGGTTCTGATTTTAACAATCTGAGGTCAGAGTGTCCGATAGCTTTACTTATTTAGGATTAAGTTCAGTCACATATTTGTGTTTGTTTGTGTGTGTTTCTCGGGAGAATTAAAGAGCAGAAGTCCAGGATGTATATAATATATCAAAACTATATTCTTAGGTTTGTTTGACTTTTTTTTGTTTTACTTTGTTGCAAAATATTTCCTTTCCAGATATGTAATGAGAAGTCTTAGAAAATAATGATAATTATCAACTGTATCAGAGTATTTAAACTTTAAAAAAAATTAGCATATATTACTAGGGAATTAAGTTATATCAACTGTCAAGCATCAGAGTATATCAACCATCAACTGTCAGAAAAAAATTGGCATATATTACTATCCTGTGCCAGTGTATGGTTTGCTTGGAAATGAGAAAAAATAGTAGAAAAAGAATTGGAGGGCAAGAAGAATACTAAGAGAATCAATATGGAAACAAAAGTGGACAATATTTAGAAAGTAAAGGAATTATGAGAGACCATATGAAAGTAATTAATAAAACTATCTAATGGCAGCCCCCCTCCAACCTGTTATGGACAACACAACAGAGTAGATAAAAAGTTCCCAGGGTCTTGTGCTGTCTCTGGGGGAAAGCAACAGAGTAAGTGAATGTTATGGGTGCATGAAGGTTAAAGAAAAAGGTTACGGAAGCCTCAATCAAACACCATACTTAAGTGTATCATAAAAAATGAATATAGTAAGTGAGTGAAGAACCAAGCATGCTTCGTTAAAGATTAATGTCTACAAAACTAAAACCTATACATAAGTAGAAGTAAACAGAACGACTAAATTTGACTTTAGCATATGAATTAAGGCTGGCACCATTGAAGAACATTTATTAGATTTATCATCATCAGCCGAAGGATTAGTCGTTAGTACTGATTAGTGATTACATATTCAGTCATATCTCATTATCACCCTAGACTTCTTCTATTGATCTAACCTGTAACTTGAATGATCTTTAGACATATTTTGTACTCTAAATAATGTCTTAATCAACAATATATTATAATATAAACAAATAAAATCGAACTGAGTACTCAGGGACTTGTTAATACCTCACAGAAGGCCGGAAACCCGAGAATTATCTGAAGTGAAAGGAGGATTTAGCAATTAGCAAGTAGGAACCCTGCTTAGCGCGCGAACAGTATAATCAAGTTTCACTGACAAGTGAGTAGTTGTAATATCTTTACAGATTTTGCATTCACAATTCTTCCTACATTTACTATTTGCTCTTCCTGTTTCCTAGACTTCAGAGTTGGAAAGGTTTCTTGTACAATAGGATGTCAATAAACTTACAATTTTTTTCTCTCTTTATCTATATACCATTCAGTTGCTTGCCCAATTCTATTTCTTGTTTACTTCAATTCTATAAATAATGAACCAGGACAGAGATAAAAGACGTTCCAACTAATTCCATTGGCCTGCTGATATTTCTAATTGTGGTGTAACATGGTTTACAAGTCACTGATCTGAAAGATAAATAATCTCAATGGGTATCTGAATGCAATTTCATAAGAAAACTTTACAAAAAATTACTTTTCTGAAGCTACTGATCGTATTACAAGTGTGTAATAGTCTTTCGGTTGTTGTCATCAGGTTCAGTTTAATCAACAGAGAATAAGTACTAAACAATTAACTCACTTATGCATTACTAGAAGCTGACGTGGAATAATAAAGCTTTTGAATGGTGGTCATATCCAATATTATCAGGGGGTGACCCTAATAAGATGAGGTGCTGATATGGAAGTTGTGGAGGGAAATATGAAGAATTGGTTCATCATATTTTTAACCCCGTATTGGAACGATGGCAACAGCGTTTGGTAGCTCAACCTTGAAAATTTTAGAAGTAGGCTTTTTTCTACCCCTATAGATGGGGAAAGATAATCCTTGTCAGTTTTTCCACTATCTTTCCGATATCAAGTCATGACCTGTATACAGTGCATGTATCAGTAGAAATGCTTCAAATGGAGTATTTTTAGTTCTAGCATTATTTACTAGGTGTATCAGAGAATAACTTTTTTTTTTGGCATATATTGAACTTTTTAAGACTTATATTTCCTAAATTCATGGTCATAGTCATCAAATTTATATTGTGTACTAGAAACAAAATATTAAGTTTGTTCGACACACTGACACGCAGGACACCCAAAAAACATAGAGCTCGACATTATGCAGTCAAATCATATGATGATATTGATATCCCCATTGCATTTGCAATAATGACAATTCTAATTAACATGAAAGATGTCAAGGTTGTATCTAGCGACACAACTAAATCAAGTCATGTGATTGGTTAACTTGATCTCTAAGTCTTCCCTTGACAGTACCTCTTCCAAACTAATCATCCCTGGTTGAAATCAAACTTACATCTCCCTCGAATTTTCCTTTCAATTTCAGTACTTTCCTTCTCTTCCGAATTAATCCAAAACACTCTCTAAGGCCAACAACAACAAACTTAGAGGGCTAAGTAAGTTGTGTCATCCTGAGATACAAGAAGTAAAACATATTGCAGAACTTGTATATGCAAGTGGTATTGCATCTTCACCAGTCTGTAGTAACTACAACATACAAATTCCAATCCATTTACCAAACAAGCACTATGAGTACAAAGATATGGCTAGAGGATAAATCAACTATGGTTGTAAACTGGGCACAGAAGGGCAACACTAGAAGGTGGTGGTGTTAAAAAATTGATGTCATCTAGGAAGCATTGATAGTCCAAAAAAATTTCTCGTGTCTGCATCGTGTCAAACAAATGACAGGCACTCACTGGGTCACACAAAAAATGAGTTTTATCCATGTCGTTATGCCGATATTATCTCGGGTCATAGTCTAAATGATCTTCTCTTCTGACCCTTTTTCCTACACAGAGAAAGCAGAGCCTTAGGCTAATTGATTTGCCTGCTGATAACACAGAGAAAATCTCATTCACTTTATTTACTTCGATATGAGAAAACTTATAACCAAGTTAAAACTGATGGCCACCTTCATTTTTCTATAATAAGATGCTTCCACTTCTCATGATTCATGACCAAAGTTTGAAGGGTAATCTATTTTCCATAGGAATTAACTGCATGTTTTAGGATATGATTCCAAAAGACTGATTAGGCTAATAGGCATAACAATATCTCATTGCTGTCAAAAAATTTATCAACAAAAAAATTACAAGCTTAAAAATAATAAAATTTTCAGTCAATTTGGCAAAGAAAATGTCAATCAGTAAGGGTGTAAAAGCATATAAAAGAATGTTTTTTGTCTATCGCAAATAAATCAATCAACAATGATGACTACTACTTCATTCAATTTCAAAACTACTAAGAAACGATCCAACAAATCTTTAAAATTATGCATAAATATATAAATTTTTTTTCTAAAATTATAATTATTTTCTCTCAAATATGGATACTGCGAACCATTTATATTTTGTTGAGATCCTCTGCCTACCCGCTCTAAAGCATTAACTAATCTGCATTCATATATATCTAATATATACAGAATATATAGATGCAGCCAGAATCTTCACATTGAACCTTGGGATGATGCAAGTTATTGTAATTTATGTATAGTTTGGCATATGCCGTGACAAAACATGGACTTTGTTTCAGAGTTAGTTACTGCAACATATCTAAGAAACATAAAATGGAATTAAGTAGCACATAACTTGTTGTGAGCTTAGGGTCCATAGATGTATAAGCAAATTCTTGTCCCTGCACCAAACAGTATTATGAACTTTGTCTCACAAAGTATCGATATAGACTTCAAAGTGACAAAAATCTTACATACATAACTTACATTTACTAGCTACATAAGGAAATTATTTAGAGTATCTCTAAAATGTCCAAACCTAACATAAAGATCAGTGCAAAAGTATTTGTTTGTGCTGGCATCTAGTTACCAATTTAGTTTCAAATGCCAAATTAAATAAAGGGTCTGTATCATTTCACATAATAGTTTACCTTTCCAGAATGAATAGCCAAGCATAGGTCTCCGAAGATCTGGACATTAGGCCTAGTCGGATACCTGAAACAAACATGACGAAACTCGATTTCACCTTTCAATCCTTCCATGGTCATCATGGAATTGTCCTCTCTGGGATCCATCTTAGACTCCCAGTCGATAATTGAGAACACAGAAGCTGCAATGGATTTTGCCTTGCTAGAATCTGGTGCCAGGGTGCTTGATTAAGAAATTCTTATGGCGGCCATGACAAGGGCAGTAAATACCTGTGATACAGATCAAAACCAAGATTAGGTATCACCAACTCTTGTTCTCCATGTAGCTTCTAAGAAATAGAGCGACAAATACTTTCATGATACATAAATTTCCATTAGTAATGCAATCAGTAGTGTCCTCCTGTGAAGAAGTTTTTTTTTAAAAAGAAGGTAAATAGTTAGATCGGAAAAGAGTGTCACTTACATAAACTAACCAAGACCCAGTGACCAAGCCAAGGTGAGTATCCTAAAGACTAAATACACCAATTTACATCCCCTACATCTGTAAATAAGTCTCCAACATGATGCCCTTTAGTGATACGCGAACTTGAAGGTCGTATCGCTAGCATCTTCTTCATATTACCCCCCTTGCCTTGCTCGTTTTTAAGACTCATCTTAGCTTCCCATAAAGGGTTAACCATAACAAAACGTCCTTTATACTTGTTGACAATGTTCTGAAGCAGAGTCAACTCCTCTGTCTCCAACTATATTACTTTAGACTCCTCAGACAGGACAACCAGGTGTCCAAAGTCCCGGTTGTCATTCGGCCTGCTGGAAGAGCTCTTTCCAACAGTTATTTTTTTAATACAAGGATAACCTAAGTATCTCTCATTCAAGAAGCATATCAAAATGTGCCTATGTGTATATAGTATCTATTGTATCATATCAAGACTGAATAAATGCTCAAGAAATGACTAATTTTGTCTAATCATTTCCTAGTAGCTTGTGAATAAAATGCATACTTATCCACCAAAACGAACTTCTAACCAGAAACAACATTGAAAGCTAAACACAAGTTTTTTTCTACCTTGGAATATGATGATGTTCCTAGTTGCATTTCCAGTTGTCGGGTTCACACTGGTGTAGACATCAAGATCTTCATAAAGGGGAAATAGTCTTGCAAAAAAATTATTTAATCTATGGCAAACGTTTTGTCAAGAGGTGTTTACCCATCAGCAATTTTACAGAGGTATTCCAGTTGATCATCTCTCCAAGGCACATCGGTGAAGTCTGAAAACAAGCAAAAAATGGATAAGAGGCAAGCTTTTGTACCTTTCCTCTAAAGCTGTGTCCATCTCTTGTATTGCTATAAATGCCCTCACATCCAGCTGAAATATAAAAAGAAAAAAAATGGTTCACATCTATCTTGCACAAATACGAATAAGACAAATGAACATGGTGACACAAGTGGCACTACTTTTGGTGGGTCCTACACTCCTAGTGTACTTTGAAGCATTTCTATCATGTCCAGTATGTGCTAACAGACACAAAATGGACATGGCAATCATCTAGGAGTGATTACTGATTGATCCATCTCTCATAAAAATGGACATGGCAATCATCTAGGAGTGATTACTCAGATAACACTTCAACTATGCTCTTCCACGTGATTACTGATTGATCCATCTCTCATGAAAATTAAATAAATGTTAATAAACTACTACTAATAATATTATGAAGTAGTACATCGTTGGAATAACAAAGAAAAGACAAGGACATAAAGGAATATTCCATGGTTACCTCAGATAGAAGTCCTTCCTTCTCTTGTAAAAGCCTTTTAAGAGCAGCCTCAACGGTTTTCTTCCTACCAATAGCCAATTATTTCTTTTCTAGCGACTCTATCTTATTTGCAAGCTCGTCAACTTCAGTCTTTGTTTTCCGAAAATTCAGGTTGTCATCTATGTTTCTCTATTCATTTCACTCTACAGCAACTCTGTATCCTTGTTTATTTCTGCTGATAGTTACTATTTTCTATGCTCACATATCCTTTGACTGGATTCAGATAATGAGAGCTTATCTTGTAACTCCTTCAGCTTTTCACCTTTCTTTCAATCAAGATATCTAGTAAAAGGTTTCAAGAATAGACAATCAAATATAATAACAGTAAGAGAACGATTGGATAACCATCTGCAACATACCCTTTTATCTTATTAGAAAGATCAAGAAGCATATCAAATTCTTGCTGGAAGCTTCTCTTCTTGTCTGCTTCTTCATCATATTCCTGCTCAAGTCTCAATTTTAAATTTTTATGCTCTTGCAATACTCTTTCTCTTTCCTTCAACAATGAAACAAGAGCTTTTGCAATATGTTGTAATTTCATAGAAACAGTGAATTTAGCATATAGAAAACAATAACAACAACCTTAATAATCTATTAATGGAAGTACAAAGTGACTTGGAAGAAATAAAGCATTTATAGGAAATATATGAGGTACATTCACTACAAAAAAGTGTCATTTTGATGCAATTATTAACTATTAAGATGCTAAAGATTGACAATAATAACCATTTAAAACTAGTAACTCGCGCCATCAATGCTGCGGTTAATGTCAAGCTCTTTGTCTCGATAGCAGGCCACAACATGACGTCATAGACATCGATTCATCCTATACCAAGCCATTCACCACATCCTCCATGATGTTAGGCCCAGGTCAGGCCACAAAAGTCCTCGTGACCACCAATTAGCCACCAGGCCAATATTATATTGCTTCATGGGCCTGTGCCAGTCCTATAAGTTTTATCTACGATAAGGCAACAACAACAACAATCAGCATGTACGGGTCTGCCCAGGGCCAAGCTGGGACTATATTACAGATGAAAGAATGAACTGTATACAATTGAAACATGTTTGTTTGTATAATGCGTACAATGTTGAAATTAAATAAATATATTTCAGGCATATAAAAGAATGTACTGAATAAACAAACTTGAGTCTGCAATCGACATCCACTACTAATCTAGGAAGATCACATACTCCGACTGCAGCTTTGTATTAAACACATATAAGACAGTTTGTATCTGCACCAAACCAGGTCCATGATGCATTATATCGAACACGTATTAGACAACAAATGAGAATCGAATGCTAACACTAACAAAAATTGTAATAAAATCAAGCAAAATGGACATATATTGAGTAAAATTACCAGTTACAAATTCGTTCCTCCGACTCAAAATTGAACGTATTCATCATCTCCAACGAGGTGAATGCTTCTGTCCCAGACGCCACCACTGATTCAATAAAACGAACAACACCATCATGAGGGAAAAAAGCCGAAATTACATAATTTGTTACAAGTAAAAGAAGCAGAAAATCGACCTGATAGCCGCCGGCACCAAAAACGGCTTCCTCCTCGTCGACCTCGCCCACGGCTTCCTTCTCGTTGGCCCCTTTGTCAAGGTTGGACCCCTCCGCAACACCCCCATCGTCGGTGCCGTTGGCTCGCTCGCGGCGGACGGCCTCGTGGTCATCCTTAGAATCTGTCGCGACGATGTATGAAAGAGAGAGAGAGGTGGTTGGAGTGGTGGAGCCAATGAGATGAGGGCGATGGTGGCGGAGGCCTAGCTCGGTGTCTGAGTGGCGATAAGGGGGAGAAAGAGAGAGATCGGAGCTCCTAGGGTTGAAAGGTCGGAGAGAGAGGGAGAGCAGCAGCCATAGTTTTTGATCGGAGAGAGGATATTTAGGTTGGTTTTGATCAAACGGTGAATAAGTTCTGAATGATTTTGTGATGGACGATCTAGATTTAGGTCATCCGATCTAATGGTCACGATGGTGACATGTGGAGGAAAATGTCCCCCCCTAAACTTTGGCAATTAGCTGCCAAATGTTTGGCATTCCCGCCAATCTATTTAGGACGATAATGTAAATTATTTGGAACAAAAAGTTTTATTAGTCCCAAATAGTGATACATTTTTACAATATGTCCCAAAAAATACAACTTTTTGTTACCAAGAATTTAGCCGACCCTAGAACTACACTTTTAGGACTTTTTAGACTAGTGTTCATAATAGTGTCGTCCTAAAAAGATATTTTTTTTGTAGTGAGTTTCCCGCCAAGACTGACTATTCTACTAGGACCAAATAAATTCATATGGAGTAATTGCAACGGTCGAGTGGTACTTACAGTGTTGATGGATTTAAAAAAAGATTTGGTAGCTTTATTCTTTTCACATTCGGCACATACCGTGTCCTTTTTGAATGTGATTTCAGGCAATCCACTTACTAGCTTCTTGGTAGATAGTCTCGATATGGTGTCCATGTTAGCATGACCAAAACGCTGATACCATAATAGCCTTTCATCTTTGTGGGCGTAAAGACATCTACCTGCACTATTAGTATCTCTAGATAGATAGAAAATATATATGTTATCTTCCCTTATCCCTTCAAAAGCGATGTCTCCAGATGATCTATCATAGATAAAGTATTTAGTTTTGCCGAAGTTAATATCATATCCATGATCAGCAAGATGACTAATGCTGAACAAGTTATGCTTTAACTCGGTCACTAAACAGACATCCTTAATAACGGAAGAAGGAGGATAACCAATTGTACCGTTACCTATGATATAGCCTTTCAGATTGTTGCCGAAGGATACATATCCTTCCCTTTTCATCGATAGTGTTGCGAATAGATTAGCATCTCCAGTCATATGTCGCGAGCACCCACTATCGAGAATTTATTTGCTTCTAGTTTGAGAAGGAAGGTCCACCTACACCATGAGTAGATGTGACCTTTGGTACCCAGATTCTTGTGGGTCCTGAAAAGTTAGTCTTCGGTACCCATGCATATAAATTAATATCTACTAGTTTTCTAATTCTACACTGTGGTGATATGTGTCCATGTAAACCACAGTAAATACATGTAGCATGCATATTGGTATTGGGTGCAGGATGATAGTGATGTCTATCTGTGGATGTAGGATGATGATAACTATATGTAGTAGTAGGATGATGATAATAATTACGTGTAGCAGCAAGATGATTATAACTACGTGTGTGTGTTTTACATGCTGCATGGGAGTAGGTATACATAAAGGCATGTTTTTGTGTGGTATGTGGATGAGTGTTCTTGTAATGATGTGCTTTCTTGTGTTGAGCCGTCTGGTATTTAGTGTAAGTATTGTGATTATGAGACTGAGTTTGAGGTTGAATAACCTGTTTATCCAATCTAATATCTGATTTCTTAGAGGCAGCATGCAACTCATCATATTTAGCAGTAAGACCATTTATTCTACCAGTAGCAATCTTGTACTTGTTTTTCTCTTCAGCAAGTTCTTTATTTAAGGCAGTGATATCATATGTTTGCTTCTCAATAAGAGATTCGGCATCGTGTAAGATTAACTTAAGCTTAGATTATAGTGCCCCGTCCCGCTCAGTCAATCGGAGGAGTCAAAATGCCGACGGCGTTCGACCTTAGCCTTGCAACGGCTGCTCGAAGGCTCGCTCAGTCAAGGCGATCGCTTGCTCAGGTGGGATAGTTTCGGTAAACTCGCCTCATCTTTGCCTTCACAGAATAATTGCGTATTTTCAACTTGCATAAGTAGGCTTAATAATAAAAGAGATGAATCCACATAGCTAAAGGGAGTAATCCCGACGGGTCGAATTGAGTTAGAACATGGAAAGGTCCAACGGTCGGCTTAGAGTTGGTGCACGGCATACTTTAAAAATGACACTCGATCCTTCGTCTCGTGGCTTGGGAGAAGGAAAGTTAGTCTTCGACACAAAACAATGAATTTGCCTAAGTCATAGGCGTCGCCCGCATAAATGCTTGATAAAGCGTGCACGGTTCCACTGCACAAGGCTTGGCATAGCCTTTGCTCGTCCCTCCGGTTAAGTTGTAGGCTTGAGTAAGTAGGCAAAGTATTGCCGGTCGACCTAAGTCATTCCAAGTGCTGTCCGGCTCATTCTGCGGTTGTCAAGTTAAATAGTCCTACGATCCCAAGGCCCGTCATATGAGGTATGACTTGGGCGATAGCGTTGCTTAGAACACGAGTCGGTTTAAGACACGAGCCACGGTTGGTTAAGTGGGAAGTTAGCCACGGTCTGTTGATAATTAAGGAAACACGTTGTGTTCAAGTTAAGTTGGAAGGCTATGCAGTAGTCGTTCCCTGAGTTCAAAGAATGTTAAGTCTAAGCGATGGTTAGTCACCGAGAGAAAATATGTCGGGACTGTGGTTCAGTCGTCGAGGCAACCCTGGTTTGGGCTCTGTAAAGAAGTGTGAAAAGTAGAAGAAGGAAAGCAAAGGAACTAAGTGATGATGATGAGACCATACAATTATGTTAAGTCTAGAAGTTAGCGTAGGTACGTGGTCATGGACAACTTGTCGACAAGGACGATGGTTTCTTCGAGCGGCAACCCTGGGCCATGGGACCGACTCGGCCTAGGAAGAAATAGGTTATAGTCGAGCTGGGTATGAAGCAACCGGTAGGTCGGGGACTTGCATCGGGGATCGTTACCTGCGGTGCAAGGGTCCCGAATGCCAGGCTATGTCCAGGATGGCTAGTCAATGCCAGTGACCATTCATATAGATGTGTCCACACGGGCGGCAATCCGCGTGTGTGCCTTTGGATTGAGTTGAATTGAAAGTGTATGCAGTTAGAAGACACAATGTTTGGGCCTAAGATTTGGCTACAGCGAAGGCGACATACTTCGGCATGAGATGTGGCGTCGAGTGTTAAGTCGTTGGCATAGAGTTGCATGAGTTAGGCTTAAGCTGTTGCGAGTTAAGTCGAGAAGGGCCGTAGGGCAAGTTGGGTGAAGTTACGTTGAGTTGCTGGGCACGACCTCGAAATATGAGGCACGGCCGCGTTGTCAAAACTAAAGTATAGGCAAGATTAAGCGAAGAAATACTGCCTCAGAGATATTGAAGCACGAATTGAGTTCATGGCATGACCGAGTCGTTACGTCACAGAGTATGGCACGGAAGACAAGTATGAGTCGGTGCGTTGACAATGCAAGCTTGAAAAAGGTCTAGAGGAAAGGAAATGGGGTCTATCATGTAGTTGCGTCTCTGATTATAGCCGTAAGGAAAACACGACTTGATAGGTTAACGTTATTTACACGAGAAGGGTCTAAGGCAAAGTATGAGTTAACGTCGTTGTGCAAGCACGAGATGGTCCTCAGACACAAGTATGCCAAGGAGTCCGTCATAAAACTGATCCTAAGACAAGAATAGAAAGACAATGGATAAGAAGGGACTATGTTGTACAAAGTAAATCAAACGTGTTGGTTTTTGTATGGGTGGGCGAGGAGCTCATTCCACCAGTACAGTTAAGTACTGACAACCACATAGTTTACATATGTAGGCACAGGTAGAAGCTCGTGGCGTGGAGCTCGCTTGGATGCGTCGAGGCACGGAGTTCCTTGGCGATTTCGAAGCATGCGACCGCATGGAGTAAAGACTTATACAGGACGTAATGTATGGACGTCGCCTTCTGAAGCTTCCGCTGGCTCAAACGTTGTATCGAGAGATAAAAGAGAGCAGAGTAAACTTGTAATGTGAGATGAGTAAGCTTGAGTGATTGTAATCTTGGCCTTACGCCCCCAATGTAACCGTTGTTTCAATATCAATAAAGAGTTCTTTTGAGTAACTTGCGTTTCGTTCTAATTTCTGCTGCTATTATTCAATGTCTCTGCATGGGACTTCCGTACGACGACCCCGTCACAGCCGCTGAAATCGATCGTTATGGAAACCGCCTTGCACGAGCGCAATATAGGCTCGTACGGCATCACGCCTTAGCGAAGACGATCGCTCCTACAGGAGCGGGGCGTGACATAATGGTATCAGAGCATTTACGTCCTTTGACTATCGATTGAATTCTTTAACTCCGTTATTTCCGCAAACTCTGAATTGTGCTTTCGCAAGTTGATATAGTTGGTGCGCTCTCTCTCAAATGTTCCACGGGATGTCCATACAATAAGTCTATCTATTTTGCAAAATATAGGAGAACAGTTTTTGAAAAGAAACAAAAAGATGGTTCGCGTAAGCACGGTTGGCTAAGTCGGGCTGGGCATATACACCAAGTTGCGTCGACCTTAGAAAAGTCGAGTGCGGGATTCGTAATGTTTCGAGCAAGAATGAGTTAGACTTGATTTAGTAAATAAGATGACTATCGATAGGGGTGCTATCGAACGACGATGTTATCGTCGGTACGATATATGGTGAGCGTGCTTGAAATTTAAGGAATCGTTCGGACAAAAATTCGAGGAAGTAGATTGTGAATCGAATGATATGTTAAGGATTTGTTGAATGACTTCATCCCTGAGTGGTGTATGCGATAGCCTCAGGGATGTCGATCGATCGATTGAAGATTCGGGGTGTCGATGAGTCTATCAGCAAGCGTCGCACATATGCAAAGCCTTAGATCATGTACGATAGAGTGAGTTGTTGTCTTGAAGTTTGATAAGTTGATTCGAATGGCCTAAAAATTGACGCGCACGGAACGTGGATTGAGGATTGTGCGAAGTATGAAACGCGAAAATGATTGAGTAGGTGAAATCGAATCGAAGAAAAGTTAAGGTATAGCGAACGGATGACTTGATAAAGGAAATTGATAGGTGAATCGTATAGAAAAAGTTAGCACGATGGGAAGATCGTATGCATAAAAAGTTGAATTTTGAAGTTACGCAATGACTCTAAGGATTGGATTGAATATTGTTCGATGATTTGAGTTAGCAAAGAATGATGCCAATTGAGGAAATACGTTGGACGATGAATTAAGATAAATGGATAAGGATCAAACTTGAATTGAATGTTGAGGAGATTATCCAGTCGGATGATAGCATCATTCGTACGAATCGAAATTTGGTTGCAAAGGAAGATCATCAGGTTACGTATATCGTCGATGGTATTGAGGCGTATCAAAGATCGATATGCGATAACTCGGGGGCACTCTAATTCGGCGAAAGACGATCGTGCAAGTGTTATTGTTCGGTTGGATGCTATACTTAGGATTTTGATTGAGATGAATGTTGGATGAAAATGATTGTGTCTTGATGACTGCGTTGATAACCACAACGTCGACGATCTTATCTTGTGCGAGCGCAACTCTAGTCTCGTACATGCGTCGCGTCAAATTTAGGGCGATCGTTCCGCATGAGCGTTGACATGGTGATTCATGTCGCGGGAATGATCGAACTCGAAAAATTAGGATGCGACAATTTTGATTGTCTCGACTTGTTGGCTTGATGCGAAGGTGAACTCGTGGAATTGTAGGACTTATGATTGACAAACAAATGAAACTTGAGGATTGAGTAGGTCCAATCCGCACATCGAGAATGAATTAGTCTAGACACAAAACAAGAGTTACGTCCCGATGAGAATGATTATCTCGTGGGAGCGTGCATGGTGATTCGTGCCCACCATGGATAATCTGACTTGCGTGAGATCGGGGCGCCACATATTGTTAAGTCGGACGACCTTGTGATCGATTACGTGAATTGGAATAGATGACTTAGGGAGTATGAAATGTGAAATTTTGGTTAGGGACGAATTGTGTCATAACGTGTTTGATTCGAGAAGGATTGATAGACGGATTATGTCTAACGTGTTCGAAGAGATAGACTGTGCGAAGATAGTTTGTAAAACGAGCGAGATTGAGATATCGTAGAATTGGTTGAACGTAAGTTGTTATAGGATGGCTTTTCTGAATGACTCGGACCCCGTGCGACGAATATTGGGATGTGCGTAGGGAATCGATGCTCGATGTTTAGAAATCGGAGTGATACGGGCTTGGGTAGAAAACTCTTTACTATCAACTTGGTTTGACCTTAGGATGGGGTCAGTGTTGCTATCGTTGTTTGGGAACTATGATTCCAGTACTGACGGAAAGACATAGCCTAGCTGTTAGGCAGACGTCCGAGTGCGAAGCGATAAGATTTGTGGAGGCACCACTCGTGAGTATCGGTTGATATGAATGTATATCAGGGACGCTCGAATATGTGTACGATCTGACTCGAGTGGTAATGGCAGAATTCGCTATCACGAGGCTTGGCTGTAATGCATGTATTTTAGGGACGCCTGGAATATGTGCACGATCCAACTAAGTGATACGCTGAATCAAGTGGGACATGAGGAAACAGGAAAGTGTAAAGGATATTGAGATCGTGAGTTTTGAAGAAAAGGATTGTAGGTAGCACGAGCGTGGCTCGAATTTGGGAAACGCATAGGCGTAGTGTGTGCGAGAGTCGTTGAATGTAGAACAAAGTTATAAGTCGATAAGTTTACTCAGTAAGTTTCGAGGACAAAACTTTTTCTGAGTGGTGTATGATGTAGTGTCCCGTCCCGCTCAGTCAATCGGAGGAGTCAAAATGCCGACGGCGTTCGGCCTTAGCCTTGCAACAGCTGCTCGAAGGCTCGCTCGGTCAAGGCGATCGCTCGCTCAGGTGGGGTAGTTCAGGTAAACTCGCCACATCTTTGCCTTCACAAAATAAATCGCGTGTTTTCAACTTCCACAAGTGGGCTTAATAATAAAAGAGATGAATCCATATAGCAAAAGAAAATAATCCCGACGGGTCGAATTAAGTTAGAACATGGAAAGGTCCAACGGTCGGCTTAGAGTTGGTGCACGGCGTGCTTTGAAAATGACACTTGGTCCTTCGTCCCGTGGCTTGGGAGAAGAAAAGTTGGTCTTCGACACAAAACAATAAATTTGCCTAAGTCATAGGCATCGCCCGCATAAACGCTTGATAAAGCGTGCACGGTTCCACCGCGCAAGGCTTGGCATAGCCTTTGCTCGTCCCTCCAGTTAAGTTGTAGGCTTGAGTAAGTAGGCAAAGTATTGCCGGTCGACCTAAGTCATTCCAAGTGCTGTCCCGCTCATTCTGCGGTTGTCAAGTTAAATAGTCCTACGATCCCAAGGCCCGTTATATGAGGTATGACTTGGGCGATAGCGTTGCTTAGAACACGAGTCGGTTTAAGGCACTTGTCACGACCCGCACCCGTTTTTCGGATACAAAACGTGTCCAAGCCCAGCTACGTATCGAACGAACTCCAGCCCGACTCGAATACGTAAACACTGTCAAGGCTATGATATACTGCCAAATCATGGCAAACAAATCTATATCTCAACCCACAATAAGAATATGAAACAGGAATGAACACTATGGGTCGTGGTCTGCAGCCCACTAGCATAAATGCCCGATAAGACTCTAAAGGAAATAACAAGAGTCTACAACTGAATCAAGAAATAGGATAACTCATGATAAGGTATGAAAGCACGAGCGAATAATAAACACGATAACGATACCTAAATCCCGCAAGAACTGCAAATCCTTTGCCATCCAGAACTACTAGCTAACTCCATGCAATCGCTAAACCTGAGGAGATCATCAGGTCCTCAGAGGACATAGCAAGATACATAATATACATGCCTATCTAGCAGTTTTATCATGCACAGGAAATAACAAGAAAGAACAAATACAAGGCAAATGACTACGGACTCGAACACGAACACAAATACGAACATGAATACGAACACTAATACGAACACTAGAACAACTACACGTAAATGAACTGCCGGATGAACGAATACACGAGATCAATGGAAGAAACCAAACCCTCATCCCGAGTGTAGAATCACGGGTTTAAACTAAACACTAACCCTCGTCCCGAGTGTGGACTCTCTGGTTAGTACTAACCCTCGTCCCGAGTGTGGACTCTCTGGTTAGTTCACGGCAAGGCACCCTCGTCCCGAGTGTGGACTCTCTGGTGCAAATACTACATCCTTGTCCCATGTGTGGACTCTCTGATTTAAACACCCTCGTCCCGAGTGTGGAATCTCTGGTGCAAGTCAAGTCAAGTCTACACCCTCGTCCCGTGTGTGGACTCTCTGGTGCAAATAATCGGCATCCTAGTCCCTAGCGTGGACTCACGGATGTAAACAGATCAAGGAAAACACCCTTGTCCCGAGTGTGGACTCTCTGGTTCCAAGGAAACAATATCAAGGATAGCAGTTCAATTACACATACTCGTTCTATGACACGACTCAAGCAAGGTACTGACTAGAAACTCCAAATGTGAAACACAAGGCCAAAACATGAACCTGGCTATAAACAATAAAAGCAACTCCACAGAAAATAACACGAAAAGCACATGTCCATAAACAATCAGATGACTGAAAATGAAAGAAAATGCATGTAAGTAAAACTGTAGAGGAAGGCAAGGTATACTTGCCTGGGGGTTGCACGAAGAACCAACAATATAACTCCAATCAATAAGTCAGAAAGTCCAAGTCATCACAACTGTCTCCGAAAGCTGAAATAAACATTACCAACATTCTCAGAATAGGCAAATTAGCTAGGATTACCTGTCCTTAAGTCCAATTCTGGACACAGGGGCAAAACGGTAATTTCAGGCAAAAACGGTATCCGCCGTTGGACCCGCTTTGCACCGAAAAATGTACCAGAGTCAATGGTCTCTAAAGTCGTCAAACTACATGTCTACGGATTTGGTTTTTTGATACGAACCCAACGGTATGTCCAATTTTGGATTCCGACGGGCCGTGCACAAAATCACCCGTTGAGTCGGACCGGGGGGCCCGCAAAACGGCAATTTTACCAACTGTCTCAGAATCGGACCAAACTTGGCATACAGGACCAAAAAAATGATACGGTCCTGATGGCGTAAGTTTCGTCTCGATCTGACGAGCGTGCACAAAGTAATTGAGAAATTTGCAAAGTGCACGATACGGTGAATTTCGACGGATACGTATCAAATTCGTCGCGCACACGCGACCAATTTGAATTCCGCCAAAGCCCACACGACCACAAAGCCGTTACGCACCTTTCGAAGCTTTCGGTTCGCGACCACGTCGCCCGGAATGGCGGGACGCACGTCGTGTGGATGAGTTTTCTAGTTTTCAAAACAGATTTTTGGGAAACTTTGGGATTCGATTTCTCGACGCTCAGTCGATGATTTCCAAATCCACAAAAAGGGTTGTGAAGCCCTACATGGTGTCTAGGACTGTCGTCAAATAGTTTTTCTAATATTGTACTGGATCGATCGAAATCGATCTTCGAACATGGGGGTTTGGGCTGAACTAGTGTTCTGTTTTAAACAGGTTTTTGATCGACTTTGTGTCGATTTCCAACTCAATTATAGTTTGATTTGAATCTACCCTAATACATGAATACGAAGGGGTATAGGTTAGCTATGTACCGGAAGAAACGGCTCGTCGAATGGTTGCTCATACGAGAAGAATTCTCGTGCCGAAGTTGCTCATCCGCTGCACACTGCTGCTGGGTGTTCTGTTTCGGCACGCGCGCGCATGGTGTTGTCGTGGCTGACCTGTGGCCGCGCCGGCGTCGCCTAGGGCTGGAGTAGGGTCGCCAGGTGGTTGGCGGCTCATGAGGGGGTAGGGTTTTAGATGAATTCCCCCCTCTCGATCTCTTATTTATATGTTACATATAGACTCTGCGATGTACGCGCGCAAACAGGCCTGCTCGGGCTGCAAGGTTCAGCCGAGAGGGGTGGTCCTCTCAGGTGGGGCTGCTGGAATTAGTATCCCATCAATGATTTTCTATATAAGTCCTCATAATATCAGTATTTGCGTTTGGGTCCCTAAGGGGTTAATATGTAAGTATAGTTTACACATAACTTATCCTATTATATCTCTATACACACACACACACACACACACACACACACACATATATATATATATATATATATATATATATATATATATATATATATATATATATATATATATATATATATATATATATATGCTTATATATAATCTCGATAAAATCTAAATAAATCCCGATGGCATTTGTTTCTAGAGTTGGGCTTATTTACACAGATATGAATTCATGTATATATATACCATTTTGAATAATATTATATAATGGTAACTCCCATAATGATAAAATAAAATTATATATGTAATAATCCTTAATAAAATAATAATAACTATAACAAAATTCAATAAAACGATAATGGTATATATATACCATTATGCGTAGTCTAGCAATCACAAAATGCACAAGGACCCATTATATGCAAGTGTCATTGAATATCAGCCAATAATAATATTTATAATATTTTAATTACGAATATTTAGAAATAATCATTAAATCATTAAAACGGGATATAACACATTCATACCAATTTCCATCAACATGAATGTCATTGGACGCCCCGCATGACCTACACGGGCTTGGGCTTGGTACGGGTCTAGTTCGGGCTGGTTTGGTACAACCGGGTCTCCTAATGTCAAATAACATTAAATATAAATAATTAAACTATTTATAATGGTCATGTCACAACTTAGCCTGGCTTTCCTAGTTAGGACATCACTATGGCTCGGCCTTCCTTGGCATGGCTAATACACTAGTCTAGGCACGCCACTACATCTCCCGTGCCACAAATCCTATTCGTCTAGTACTTCAAAACTCAACTATGGCTAGAGTCATCTACCGTAATAATTGACTAAATAATTAATTCTAAAATTCTAAAATCACCATTTAAATGAAATAAATAAAATAAAATAAAATATTTTGAGGATTTTTTGGGAAGGGGAGCTACAAATCTACCCACCTTAAAAATAATTTCGTCCTCGAAATTCTAATTCATAACTATTTCTAAAAATCAAAGTCTACTATCACTTTAATCTCCTCAAATTTAATTTCTAAAAATGTTTTATGGCCTTCTCTAGTCATTTGGTATTTACGAAATCTCGAGGACTTCTACCCACCTTTGGTCACACTACTCCCTTGAAACACAGGTCACTACAATCATATAATCTTCTAACTAGTGACTAAAAATTCTACCAAGACTATCTAGGACATATGGTACCTATAATCTCTCATATATATAAACAACCAATATTTAATAGTCAAGCAATATTATACTATAAATTAAGAATTTCTGATAAATCTTAGATAGCACGATCATTCGTCACCCGAAATAAAAGGGACGAGAATCAATGGCACAGGAAGCAAGGAAGTATAATTGAGAGCAAATATAGAGTTTTCAAGGACGTGGAGAATTTCTAGGAGAATTTTCAAGGTAGAGTGGATTGAGATTCCTAAGGTTTAGTCAAGGTCGCAGGCTCGTACCAGTACAGTTACGTAACCGGTACGATATGCTCTGACCTGCATGAGCCACCACAAAAACTTGTCACGACCCGCACCCGCTTTTCAGATACGAAACGTGTCCAAGCCCAGCTACGTATCGAACGGACTCCAGCCCGACTCGAATACGTAAACGCTGTCAAGGCTATGATATACTGCCAAATCATGGCAAATAAATCTATATCTCAACCCACAATAAGAATATGAAACAGGAATGAACACTATGGGTCATGGTCTGCAGCCCACTAGCATAAATGCCCGATAAGACTCTAAAGAAAATAACAAGAGTCTACAACTGAATCAAGAAACAGGATAACTCATGATAAGGTATAAAAGCACGAGCGGATAATAAACACGATAACGATACCTGAATCCTGCAAGAACTGCAAATCCTCCGCCATCCAGAACTACTAGCTGACTCCATACAATCGCTAAACCTGAGGAGATCATCAGGTCCTCAGAGGACATAGCAAGATACATAATATACATGCCTATCTAGCAGTTTTATCATGCGCAGGAAATAACAAGAAAGAACAAATACAAGACAAATAACTATGGACTCGAACACGAACACGAATACGAACACGAAAACGAACACTAATACGAACACTAGAACAACTACGCGTAAATGAACTGCCGGATGAACGAATACACGAGATCAATGGAAGAAACTAAACCCTCATCCTGAGTGTGGACTCACGGGTTTGAACTAAACACTAACCCTCGTCCCGAGTGTGGACTCTCTGGTTAGTACTAACCCTCGTCCCGAGTGTGGACTCTCTGGTTAGTTCACGGCAAGGCACCCTCGTCCCGAGTGTGGACTCTCTGGTGCAAATACTACATCCCCGTCCCGTGTGTGGACTCTCTGATGTAAACACCCTCATCCCGAGCATGGACTCTCTGGTGCAATTCAAGTCAAGTCTACACCCTCGTCCCGTGTGTGGACTCTCTGGTGCAAATAATCGGTATCCTAGTCCCTAGCGTGGACTCACGGATGTAAACAGATCAAGAAAAACACCCTCGTCCCGAGTGTGGACTCTCTGGTGCCAAGAAAACAATATCAAGGATAGCAGTTCAATTACACGTACTCGTTCTATGACACGACTCAAGCAAGGTACTGACTAGAAACTCCAAATGTGAAACACAAGGCCAAAACATGAACCTGGCTATAAACAATAAAAATAACTCCACAAAAAATAACAGGAAAAGCACATGTTCATAAACAATCAGATGACTGAAAACGAAAGAAAATGCATGTAAGTAAAACTGTAGAGGAAGGCAAGGTATACTTGTCTGGGGGTTGCACGAAGAACCAACAATATAACTCCAATCAATAAGTCAGAAAGTCCAAGTCATCACAACTGTCTCCGAAAGCTGAAATAAACATTACCAACATTCTCAGAATAGTCAAATTAGCTAGAATTGCCTGTCCTTAAGTCCAATACTGGACACAGGGGCAAAACGGTAATTTCAGGCAAAAATGGTGTCCGCCGTTGGACCCGATTTGTGCCGAAAAGCGTGCCAGAGTCAATGGTCTCTAAAGTCGTCAAACTATATGTCTACGGATTCGGTTTTTCAATACGAACCCAACGGTATGTCCAATTTTGGATTCCGACGGGCCGTGCACAAAATCACCCGTTAAGTCGGACCGGGGGGCCCGCAAAACGGCAATTTTACCAACTGTCTCAGAATCGGACCAAACTTGGCATACAGGACCAAAAAAATGATACGGTCCTGATGGCGTAAGTTTCGTCTCGATCTGACGAGCGTGCACAAAGTAATTGAGAAATTTACAAAGTGCACGATACGGTGAATTTCGACGGATACGCATCAAATTCGTCGCACACACGCGACCAATTTGAATTTCGCCAAAGCCCACACGACCACAAAGCCGTTATGCACCTTTCGATGCTTTCGGTTCGCGACCACGTCGCCCGGAATGGCGTGACGCACGTCGCGTGGATGAGTTTTCTATTTTTGAAAACAGATTTTTGGGAAACTTTGGGATTCGATTTATCGAAACTTTGGGATTCGATTTATCGACGCTCAGTCGATGATTTCCAAATCCGCAAAAAGGGTTGTGAAGCCCTACATGGTGTCTAGGACTGTCTTCAAATAGTTTTTCTAATATTGTATTGGATCGATCGGAATCGATCTTCGAACATGGGGGTTTGGGCTGAACTAGTGTTCTGTTTTAAACAGGTTTTTGATCGACTTTGTGTCGATTTCCAACTCAATTATAGTTTGATTTGAATCTAACCTAATACATGAATACGAAGGGGTATAGGTTAGCTATGTACCGGAAGAAATGGCTCGTCGAATGGTTGCTCGTACGCGAATAATTCTCGCGCCGAAGTTGCTCATCCGCTGCACACTGCTGCTGGGTGTTCTGTTTCGGTAAGCGCGCGTGGTGTTGTCGTGGCCGACCTGTGGCCGCGCCGGCGTCGCCTAGGGCTGGAGTTGGGTCGCCAGGTGGTTGGCGGCTCATGAGGGGGTAGGGTTTTAGATGAATTCCCCCCTCTCGATCTCTTATTTATATGTTACATATAGACTCTGCGATGTACGCGCGCGAACAGGCCTGCTCGGGCTGCAAGGTTCAGCCGAGAGGGGTGGTCCTTTCGGGTGGGGCTGCTGGGATTAGTAGCCCATCAATGATTTTCCATATAAGTCCTCATAATATCAGTATTTGCGTTTGGGTCCCTAAGGGGTTAATATGTAAGTATAGTTTACACATAACTTATCCTATTATATCTCTATACACACACACACACACACACACACACACACACACACACACACACACACACACACACACACACACACACACACACACACACACATATATATATATATATATATATATATATATATATATATATATATATATATATATATATATATATATATATATAATCTCGATAAAATCCAAATAAATCCTGATGGCATTTGTTTCTAGAGTTGGGCTTATTTACATAAATATGAATTCATGTATATATATACCATTTTGAATAATATTATATAATGGTAACTCCCATAATGATAAAATAAAATTATATATGTAATAATACTTAATAAAATAATAATAACTATAACGAAATTCAATAAAACGATAATGGTATATATATACCATTATGCGTAGTCTAGCAATCCCAAAATGCACAAGGACCCATTATATGCAAGTGTCATTGAATATCAGCCAATAATAATATTTATAATATTTTAATTACGAATATTTAGAAATAATCATTAAATCATTAAAACGAGATATAACACATTCATACCAATTTCCATCAACATGAATGTCATTGGACGCCCCGCAAGACCTACATGGGCTTGGGCTTGGTACGGGTCTAGTCCGGGCTGGTTTGGTACCACCGGGTCTCCTAATGTCAAATAACATTAAATATAAATAATTAAACTATTTATAATGGTCATGTCACAACTTAGCCTGGCTTTCCTAGTTAGGACATCACTATGGCTCAGCCTTCCTTGGCATGGCTAATACACTAGTCTAGGCACGCCACTACATCTCCCGTGCCACAAATCCTATTCGTCTAGTACTTCAAAACTCAACTATGGCTAGAGTCATCTACCGTAATAATTGACTAAATAATTAATTCTAAAATTCTAAAATCACTATTTAAATGAAATAAATAAAATAATAAAAAAATATTTCGAGGATTTTTCGGGAAGGGGAGCTACAGCACGAGCCACGGTTGGTTAAGTGAGAAGTTAGCCACGGTCTGTTGATACTTAAGGAAACACGTTGTGTTCAAGTTAAGTTGGAAGGCTATGTAGTAGTCGTTCCCTGAGTTCAAAGAATGTTAAGTCTAAGCGATGGTTAGTCGCCGAGAAAAAATATGTCGGGACTGTGGTTCAGTCGCCGAGGCAACCCTGGTTTGGGCTCTGCAAAGAAGTGTGAAAAGTAGAAGAAGGAAAGCAAAGGAACTAAGTGATGATGATGAGACCATACAATTACGTTAAGTCTAGAAGTTAGCGTAGGCGCGTGGTCATGGACAACTTATCGACAAGGGCGATGGTTTCTTCGAGCGGCAACCCTGGGCCATGGGACCGACTCGGCCTAGGAAGAAACAGGTTATAGTCGAGCTGGGTATGAAGCAACCGGTAGGTCGGGGACTTGCATCGGGGATTGCTACCTGCGGTGCAAGGGTCCCGAATGCCAAGCTATGTCCAGGATGGCTAGTCAATGCCAGTGACCATTCATATAGATGTGTCGACACGGGCGGCAATCCGCGTGTGTGCCTTTGGATTGAGTTGAATTGAAAGTGTATGCAGTTAGAAGACACAATATTTGGGCCTAAGATTTGGCTCCAACGAAGGCGACGTGCTTCGGCACGAGATGTGACGTCGAGTGTTAAGTCGTTGGCATAGAGATGCATGAGTTAGGCTTAAGTTGTTGCAAGTTAAGTCGAGAAGGGCCGTAGGGCAAGTTGGGTGAAGTTACATTGAGTTGCTGGGTACGACCTCGAAATATGAGGCACGGCCGCGTTGTCAAAACTAAAGTATATGCAAGATTAAGCGAGTAGACACTGCCTCGGAGATATTGAAGCACGAATTGAGTTCATGGCATGACCGAGTCGTTATGTCACAGAGTATGGCACGGAAGACAAGTATGAGTTGGTGCGTTGACAATGCAAGCACAAAAAAGGTCTAGAGGAAAGGAAATGGGGTCTATCATGTAGTTGCGTCTCTGATTATAGCCGTAAGGCAAACACGACTTGATAGGTTAACGTTATTTGCACGAGAAGGGTCTAAGGCAAAGTATGAGTTAACGTCGTTGTGCAAGCACGAGATGGTCCTCAGACACAAGTATGCCAAGGCGTCCGTCATAAAACTGATCCTAAGACAAGAATAGAAAGACAGTGGATAAGAAGGGACTATGTTGCACAAAGTAAATCAAACGTGTTGGTTTTTATATGGGTGGACGAGGAGCTCATTCCACCAGTACAGTTAAGTACTGACAACCACATAGTTTACATATGTAGGTACAGGTAGAAGCTCGTGGCGTGGAGCTCGCTTGGATGCGTAGAGGCACGGAGTTCCTTGGCGATTTCGAAGCGTGCGACCGCATGGAGTAAAGACTTATACAGGACATAATATATGGACGTCGCCTTCCGAAACTTCCGCTGGCTCAAGCGTTGTATCGAGAGATAAAAGAGAGCAGAGTGAACTTGTAATGTGAGATGAGTGAGCTTGAGTGATTGTAATCTTGGCCTTGCGCCCCCAATGTAACCGTTGTTTCAATATCAATAAAGAGTTTTTTTGAGTAACTTGCGTTTCGTTCTAATTTTCGCTGCTATTATTCAATGTCTCTGTATGGGACTTCCGTGCGACGACCCCGTCGCAGCCGCTGAAATCGGTCGTTATGGAAACCGCCTTGCACGAGCGCAATCTAGGCTCGTGCGGTATCACGCCTTAGCGAGGACAATCGCTCCTATGGGATCGGGGCATGACATAGATACCTCCTCAGTGTTTTTCGTGGGTGTAGTGTTTCTAACATTTTCTAATACGCATGAAAGTCTATGGATCTCGGCATTACGAGCCGTAATTTTATCCTTAGCATGTTTATATTTGTTAATAACCTTTTTGTGGTCTTCAAGTAGATCACTAAAGGCATCATCTAGTTCATCAAAAGAAAAGTCGTCAAAAGAATCATTTACCTTATCTGAAGTTGCCATTAGGGAGACGTTTATCGTATCTAGCGGAGAGTCCTCTTCTTCGTCTGAATCACTGGCTTCGCTTTCGTGCCAGATGCTAGTGTTGGCATACTTTCTTGAGATTGGCTTCTTGTACGACTTTTCGTATCTGCTTCTTTTCTTTGCTACAGGACAATCTTTTCTGACATATTCCGTCTTTTTGCATCCGAAGCAGGTGGGTTCTTCCTCATCGTCTTTTTGTTCCTTCTTCCTTCGGTTGAAGCGTAGGAACTTCTTGAAATTTCGAACCATAAGTGCTTGATCGTCACCTTTGGAATCGTCGTCATCTATTTTCTCTGAAATGGTTCTTCGGTGAGCTCTTAAGGCAATTTCTTTTTCTTTTGGAGCAGTTTCTTCAAAATATTTGAGGTCGAGCTCATGCGTCATCAGCTTTTCCATCAGAGTTTCTAGTGACATAACCGTAAGATCATTTCCTTCGATTTGTCACGCCCTGACCCGGAATCACTCGAATCATCGTCCTCGCAGGGGGCGTGATGTCGTACGAGCCTGGAGTTGTGCTCGTGTAAGGCAAGATGACAAGTTCTCAAATGGTTATCTTTTGAGTTGATATTCACAACGAAAGGAAAACAGAGTATACGAAATGATTCTCTTTATTGATATTCAAAATCAGATTACAAAGGCTTTCGATAGCCCAACAGAATTTGCCAGATTGGCTACAACACTCAGGTTCTCTCTTGACCACAAAGGATTTTACCGTTCCATACATCATGCCTTCTATATCTCGGCCGCATCAATCCAGTTGCATAGTCCGAGCGTCAATGCGATCGCACGCTTCAATGCGCTTCGGCATTCCAAACCTCAACACGTTCAAGCAATGCTTCGCCGCGAGCAATCCATTCCCTGCACCCTGCATGAAGCTGGTGGGAGATCAGTACGTTCGTCCTCGCATGTACTGAAGCAAAGATCATCTTTCCAAACCGACATTGTAATATTTATGTTGAATCATGCAACTTAGCTTATGATCTTGCTATATTCTCCTTAGGGTCAATTTCATGGCATCTTCGAAAGCGTAAAGCATGTAATCATAGCAGCATGTTATCGAATTGAATAGGCAAGCAAACAAGAAATCTCGTGTTTGATTCGTGGTGCGACTTCTTACCAAGTCGACGCACTCACCCTTGCACCGACGCAAGGTGAATACGCCGCATTCCTTCCATGTCATGTTATATGTGCATCTCTAAGCAGGATCTCTATGCGGGACGCATACGCGCCTATAGTTTCAATCCATCGTTCCTTAACTATATGAGGGCCGTTGGCGTATCCGCGCCGGAATGGACTAAAGGAGTTCCTTTCTTTTCTCAATATTTGTCGGGCTGCCCGGCATTTCACGGGTGGGTTGCAGGCCCAACAACCAAAACGTTCCCGCTGCATGCCATCATTTGCGGCTTTTCCCATCCATAAGACGAGCGCTACTCGTTTAAGGATGTGCGCCTACAAACATTATTCGATTCCCTCCGCGGCCAAGCGGTTCCGGGGCGCTCCGGTATTTAACCGTTTGGGGGAAACACCCGTGCACGGGCAATTATCACATTTAATCTCAAGTCCATCCCATTCGACCATGCAACGCCCTATCATTCAAGCAATCAAATTCAAACAACCAAACATAGTCTTGAGTCCGAGACTCAGACTTATCGTCTCGCATTTCTTCCATTTAACTTTCTATGTTCTTTCGTTTCGTGCTTCGTTTCGATGTTCGATGGCATCATGCCTCAACTCAATGCTCGTCAACCGAACGACCCGAAGGTCTCGAACACCTTTCGAGGCATCATGTCAGAGCCGACAGTTCCGCCACATTCATGCCACAACTGTATTTTCTCGTAACGAAGCCATCTTTTATTATCCCGTGCACGTAGGCACGTTTCGACCGTATTTCCATATTCTATAACTTAGCATTCAATGTTCGGGGCATGCGCGCTAGGGCGCTCGTCTATTGTCTTTCAATGTTCTAGCCGTCTAACTCGTGCAGCAAAGGCACGGTATGGTTCGTGCACTAAGGCACTCGCCGAGTACAGTTATCCCATGTTCTTACGGCTTGCGTACCGAGGTGCTCGCCTTTGCGATATTCTATGTCCCATAGCGACTCGTGCATTTGATGCATGTTTCATTTCAATTGTACTAACTTAGTGTTCGACACACACTATAATTTATCTCCGATCGGATCACGCCCGTGGCGTCGATAGGTTAACTTAGCATACAATGATATATTTGACTTATCGAATGAAGGAGTAAAAAGAAGTCAATCCTCCTACCTTGAGTCGATATGCCTTCGTTGTTTTGTTGAGTCGATGCGACTAGATTTTCTAACTTTGTTGCACGGCCACTCTCCTGACTTAGCCATTCGAGCACTTCATGCTTCGTTGAGTTATACGCCCAATTCGCCTTAGCATGCCCAAGTCTTAGCCCGTCGCAAGGCGACGATTTAATTTCGCGGACCCCTTACTAAATATGGCAAAAGATCGACCTCTAATATTTTCGCGTCAAAGTATAACCTGCACACGAAACAAACTAAAATCAACACTTGCATCGATTCGGACTTGCGTCTTGGTCGATTCGATTTCTTAGAATCTTTGAGCCGATTCAACGCACTCATCCTTCGGGACAACGCGACGCTTTGTATCGATTCAACTCGAAGCATTCTTTTGGGACAAGGCAACTCTTTGTATCGACTTATATTCGATGCGTTGCTCGGGACAACTTAACTTTTCGCGTGCTCGGGACTACATAACTCTCGTATCGATTTGCATCGATATATTTCATTCGGTCAACGCGACTCGCCGAGTAAATGTCTCAGCGTAATGCATCGTGCGGAGCGGGGCATTACAGAATAGACCATGCGCACTGCTCATTCGCTCACTTCCTTTCCTACGTAAGAAACTTGTTGGTCATCAATCATAGCATAGTTCACCCGGGCTTTGATTCCACTTAAGTCCAACAATCGTCGTGACCTTGGGGTTCCATATCTTCGATAATCCTCTTAGCACTTTGCGTATCTTCTCATGGTTGGAATATACTTTGCCAAGGAAAGATAAAGGGTTGACGATGTCGAGAAATCTGGTGAACATCTAAGTAATCGTCTCATTTGGCTTCATTTTGAATGCCTCGTATTCTTGTGTCAGATGGCTGATCTTTGATTCTTTAACTTGTGTGGTTCCTGATGGAATTGGGGATTCCCAGGACCCTTACTTTGGTGTGCGTATTGATCGATAGAAAGTTAAACAGATTTAATACGTGTTCTAGCCCTTCATAGGCGGAAACTAGGGTTCACGAATTATACCTACGGCGGAAAGAAGACAAGTAATTCCTGGAAATCTCGAGCGGACGACCCCAAGATCTTCTGCACGTATTCCTTCCTCGAGTTGGACGTCGTGTGGGCGATGATCTCCCAACCTTTTCTTTTCCTTGGCAGCCCTCTCTTTCTCTCCTTACGTGAATCACGAATTTAGAGAAAGCTTCATATTTCTGATCAATCATCTGGCAGCCAGAGAATAGAGAATATATATAGGCTACGGCAGGGACCATGAGGAGAAATTAGGGTTAGGCCTCCTAACGGATCTGGATATCCCGTGTTCAGCCCGAACACACAATCCAGACCCATTAACAATAGCTCGGTCTACTAATGAGCTATTATTGCACCTCCCTAATCCCAAATTATGTTTGTGGGCTCTTTTTATTATATGCTCGTTTGGCTCCCCATGTTAAGATATCGTATGTCCGTCGATCAAATTAAGTTACTGACAACTATATTGATTCGACATCTTTTATCCTTAAGTAGTACCGCTCAACTTTATTTATCATGTCGGATATAATCCACCTGCAGGGTTTACATGACAATCCTTATGAGCTCTTTAAGGGGACATCATCAACCCGATGTATCGGGACATGGATTCTATTTATAATCAACAGCTCATCATACATACAATATTATTACCCAATTCATAGAGGTTGTTGATCCATAATGAATCTCACTCTTTCATGAGTCAAAGTAATGCACACTGTATATATATATCTGTTATTATATCCGGATTAAGAGCACAAGCATCCATAATAATGGAGGTGTTTGTTCTCTTATGTAGTCAGTACAAAGAGAACAACCTCAAGTGGTCTTGTTCAATACATACAAAGTGTAATAGTGTAAACCTATAGTCAAAATAGACTAATACCAGATTACACTACAACCTTTCCAATAGATTGTCCAAGTCCATCTAGGTTGTGAACTATTTATATACTCCATAGGGAACTGATAATATGATCTTCTGTGTGACACCACACACTATGTTATCTATAATATAGAATATCAGACATTTGCATTAACATTTGCAACAAATACAATATGCAAACATTTGTCCATATGATTCTCATTCAAAATTTAGGGAAATAAGGTTACTACAAAAGTGATGCTTTTAGTATATAACCCTAACAGTTCCTTCATGAGTCACCTCCAGAAGCCTCCATATTTCGTATGAGGTGGAGCATATAGAGACCCTGTTAATTCAGTCTTGTCTATTGCACAAAAGAGAGCATTAATAGCCCTAGCATCTAGACTTGCCTGTTTCTTTTCCTGGTCAGAATATTTGTCGTGGGATTTTTCAACAAGAGTCCCCTCGACAGCTATTCTGGCAGGTTTCTTGTAACCATCCGTGACGATGGTCCACAGATCAAAGTTTAGAGACTTGAGATAAAAACTCATCCTAGTTTTCCAATGGGTGTAGTTAGTTCCGTCAAATAGGGGTGGCCTATTTGTGGACTGTCCTTCACCATAGTTGAAAAAGGTAGGTTGTGTGGTTGCCATAGATCAGCTCTTAGGATGTTAATCCAATATAAGAGAACAGAGCTCTGATACCAATTAAAGTACGTGTAGGCAACTCTAGAGGGAGTGAATAGAGTATGTGTCGATAATACCCAATTAAAAATAACTCTTTTCAAGTCCACTCAACAGAAATAATAATCAGAGTATAAGTGCGGAATATAAATAGAGATCAAAGAAGCATACGCAGACACATCAGTTTTTAACCTAGTTTTCCTCATGGAGGACTAGTCCAGGCCTGAGAACTCTAGCTCAGGATTGAAATCCACTATTTTTGAAATAGCGTACAACCACGTGCCTTTACTCAGAAGAGCACGCCAACTTCTTACAAATTCGTGGATGGCAAGACTTGGAATTGTCCAAGTGACTCCTTTTGAAACTCTTGCACACAAACTTCTAGTTGACTCGCACTGAGCACCTTGGGGCTTTGGAAGTTTTGTGGCTAGTTAGATGAGAAAAATAAGCTCTTGAATGTATAATCTGTAGGAGAAGAGAATATAAGAATATTGGATGATTGAAAATGAGAGAAATCAAGGCATATATATACAAGTTCACAGAGGCAGAGTTCGGCCAGAACTCTGTTCCAAATATTTAAATATTTAGCCATTGGACATCTAGCAACCAGCAAACCCTAAAAATTAGGTCCTAAAATTAAGGGGGCAGAGTTCGGCCCGAACTCTGTGTGGGGCAGAGTTCGGCCCGAACTCTTGTCTCCTAGAGGACAGAAAGTTCAAGTGGGCTTTTTGGGCTTGGCAGGTTTTGGAGTTTGTTTTGTGGAGCTTGGGTATTAAGTTTAGGATTGAGATACTCAGTGCGACTAAACTTACAATAGCCTAGACTCAATAAAAAGTAAAAATACAGACTCAGATAACAAGTACAAGCAGCACTGTCGAAGCAATCGTCGATGATGTCTGTCTTGAGCTGATATGTGATGACGTTTTGTTTTGGAGCTTGATGGATCTTGATGTGTCAAGTTGGATTATAACAGATATCGTCTTGTTAATTATCAAGATTAGGTTGACTGCAATCCAGTTTGGGTCAACAAGCGGATCTGCTTCCACACATGATAGGTGACAAAGTCATTTTCGAAGTCCTTCGCCCTCCTCACACGTTTAGCTGACGGCTCAGCGAGTTCTGGTTCAACCATTGTTTCAACAACATCTTCTTGGACTATATTCTCATTGAAAACTTCAGTTTCCTGCGCACCCTCATTGTTCTCCGGAACATCCGCAAGAACAATGTTCTTGTGCCTTGCAAATTTGTTTTCAAAATATTCTATGTCGCGAGATTCAATAATATGATTTGATTCAATATCAAGAAATCTCCGAGCATCACTCTTCTCGGTATAACCCAAGAAGAATATCTTTGTAGTCCTTGTCCCGAGCATCTGAATCTTCAGTTCTTGAAGTTCACATATGCCAGACACCCCCACACTCGAATGACATTCAAGTTAGGTCTAACTTTGAACCAGAGTTCATGAGGAGTAACGTCTGAAGTTGCATAAGGCACTCTATTTAGAATAAAAGTGGCCGTCAATACAGCTTCTTTCCAGTAGCATTTTGGAAGACCTGCAGTCAACAGCATCGAGTTTATCATTTCTGTCAACGTTCTGTTCTTCCTCTCTAATACTCTGTTTGATTGAGGAGAGTACGGAGCCGTAGTCTCGTTGACAATTCCATGTTCTTTGCAGAATGATGCGAATTCATGAGACCGGTACTCTCCACCTCGATCACTTCTTATTCTTTTGAGTTGTTGTCCAGTTTGCCGTTCAGCCTCGGCCCTGAACTCCTTGAACTTCTCGAATGCTTCGTCTTTAGCCTTCAGAAGGTAGACGAACGCATACTTTGAGAAGTCATCGATGAAGGTTATGAAATACTTCATCCCGATCTTTGTAGAGAATTGTTTGAAGTCACAAATATCATAGTGTACCAACTCCAGAAGATCTGTGCTTCGATTAACCCGAGGAAAGGATTTCCTTGTGATCTTCGTTTGAGCACAAACTTTACATTTCTCTACCTTACCCCCACATTTGGAGATAAGTCCTAGACTAGACATTTTATTTATTCTTTTACAATGAACATGTCCTAGTATATTATGCCACAACTCAAGAGTATAAGCAGAATGAGTGATTGCATTAACAACATTGGACTGATTTATAAGCTGAATTTTAAACATTCCTTCGGTATAAAAAGCTTTCCCGAAGTATGTTCCCTTTATGGACATCACCATCTGACCAGCATTGATGTCCATCCTGAGGCCAGCGTTGCAGAGTAGACCTCCAGAGATCAGGTTCTTGGCAATAGCAGGCACATGCTTTACGCCTTGAAGCGTCAGAGACTTTCCATAAGTCAGCTTCAATACCACTGTCCCGATCCCTCGTACCTCAGCTTGTGCCTGGTTTGCCACCATAACCACTTCAGAAGTTGGTGTGTAGGTGGTGAACCACTCCTTGCTTGAGCAGACATGACAGGTGGCACCAGTGTCTACCCACCAGTCAGAGTCAGTCCCCACCGCAGTGACCTGCGCAATCATTACAACAACGTCAGTGATCATAGAAACCTTGCTAGGCTCACCTTGCTCTGATTGCTTGGTCTTCGCTTTGCATTCACTCTTGAAGTGGCCCTTTTTCCCACACTTGAAACAAGGCATCTGGGACTTTGCCTTCTGATGCTTGAAGGAGGTCTCCTTCACTTTCAAATTGTTGGGGTCCTTCTTCTTGTTGTGGGAAGCCGCCTGCTTCCCTTTGAATTCTTTGGTGTGAACCAAATTGGCGTTAGCTAGATGTTTGGACAGAGCGTCCACCTTTAGTTGAGCCCTCATCTGGTTCTCAATGTAAATTTTATACAAGAGATCTTCCATACTGATCTCCAACTTCTTCCTATGCATGTTTGCATAGAACTTGCTCCACCCAGCGGGGAGCTTCGATACGATCCCTCCTACAACAAACTTGTCGGTGAGGGGTTTCGTCTCATCTTCCAACTTCTGTCGCAGCTTCAAGAACTCCTTCACCTGCGGCAGCATTGGCTTCTCGTCTTCAAAAAACCACTTGTGATATTTTTCAACTAAAAATATCTTGCTTCGGTTCTTATCATCTTCGTACAGTTTCTCCAGAAACTCCCATATCTCTCTTGGCAATAGTCTTCTTTGAATATGATTCCGCCATGGAGTCTTCCATAGCATTTAGGATCATAAGCCTACAAATGCTATTGTCCCTTCTCCACTTGGCCTGGTTCTTAGTAGCAGCAGTAATTGCGGCTGCAGATCCAGTTTCTGGAATATTAGGTTCCTCATCAATAAGCACATGATCAACATCAGATAATTGAATATTGATGCTAACCTTCCTTTTCCAGATTTGATAGTGCTCACCATCAAATTGCTCTAACTTTGTGAAGTTCGGATTGATTAGCGAAGCACGAAAGTTTTCCATCTTGTGAAATCAAGTTTTGAGACTGTTAGTCCCGAAGCGTAATTTTCGATAGAAAACTGATAAATGAAACGATTGTATAAACAACGTTTCGCAGCAATACTTCAAAGAAGGTGCATGACAGAGATCCTTGGAGGATTTTGGATAACAAAAATCTAAAAAAAAATTGTTATAGCAGCAAATGAATGTAATACTTCTAAAAAGAAGGTACAAATCGAATTGCTAGCAGCAGCAACAATTATCCATTAACAGTTTCTGATTATATCAGAACATTTTTCGTTCAGAACGAGTTGAAGTGGATGACAAGCGATGAAGTGGATGGAAGAACATCCTGCTGGGGTGAATGATCATCGGCGCTCAAAGCTTGATTCGCCCCACACGAACAACTTCCAGGAACCAGCAAGTTCGACGAAGAACTTCGGAACACTCCGCTCTTCTGACTCCTCGGATGGCCCGAACTCTTGCGCTAAGTGGCGCTGGTGCACTTCTTCTCTGCTCTCTGGAACTCTGTGGAAATTCGTAAGGAATTGTGTTCTAGACACTTAGTCCCTGAGAGAGAGAGCAGAGAAGCTTATATAGGCCGCACTGTAACTGTCCAGTTAGCAAAATGTTCGGAACGTGAAAAAAACTGTCCCGAACATTCTGTAACTACTCAAATCGTACACAGACACGATTTGAGCCAACTGGCGCACAACGCGCGCTAATTGCGCCACTGCGCCAATGGCGCCATCTGCTCCCGCGTGCATATGTGCAACACGTGCACCGCGCGCACCCTGCGCTAGCCGCTACGCTAACAGCAGCGCCAACTGTTGCACCACTGGCAGCGTCATCTGGCTGCACCAACAGGCAGCGTCAACTGGCCGTGCCAACTGGTACGCCACTAGGCGGTGCCACTTGGTCAGCGTCAATTTGTCGCGCCATCTGGCCGTGCGAACTGGCCCGCGAATGCCTGCGCAAGAGGCTCGCGCAACGAGCGCACTATGCGCTTAACGACGATGCTGACGTGCAAAGTGCAAAGTGCGCCAACAAAATGCCACGTTACGTCTCATGAGTCCGAGTCCGAGTCGCTAAGCCCTTACGGGACTTAGCTCCAATGGGAATTAATTCCCAAGTGCAAAAAGCTTTAATGCTTTATCATGGAGTCTTATACTTACCTCCTAGTAAAATCACCCGCATCGTTCCCTCCTTAGGGTCACCACCCCATGTGCACACCTCAACTACATACCAAGTATATATTGAGATACTACTCATGTTGCTTTTTCCAATGTGGGACTAAAATTACTAGGCATGTTGAGTGCAAGCTCTCTACATGTCAAGGGACTAAAATTACTAGACATGTTGAGAGCAAGCTCTCTATATTCATGACCAGAGCTGGCCCTGGGGTAAGCCTGACAATCCATTGGGCTTGGGCAACCCTCCTGGCCCCTATGTCCCTACCTCTCTGTCAATAGAGCCTCCGCGGTCCATTCCAACTCCTCTATGTTAGTTGAACTAGCAATTCCCCAGACTCATATTTTGTGTTCCTACAGGGAAGGCCTTGAGTAGCTCATCAAGCAGCCGTAGAACCCAGAATTCGAGCTCCACGCCGTCGTCAAAATCGAAGATATTTTTTTTTCTGGAGTTGATATCAGTTCAACGTTATATAGCTTTCAACTTGTTATAATTTTTTTGATATCTTTTTCTGCTGTCAAGGGAATGAGCAACCAAAATTATGTCCGGCTCGGGCAACCCAACCTCTTGGGCCGGCCCTGTTCATGACGCAGGGGCATATACTCATCCCAAGAAGAAACATGGAGGGATATGCACATCCTGTACTGTTAGGTACAGGAAGCCGAGAGCCATGTTTTCGTCTCTGACTGGTTGCTTTCGCAGCCATGGATGGCATCAGCTCCATGTCGTGGAGGAGGATGGACTGTCCCTTGCTCTTGATCCATCGAGCATCGATCAATGATAGGATATCGACCACGACTGCCCAACGTCTCTTAACCTTCAATTATGTGCTGTGAACCCTTATCCCCTTGTGTAAAGTTCAATGCAAGGATTTCCGAGATAAGGTTACGGAGCACAATTTGATGGGGAAAAAAATCTCATCTACTTGGTTTCTGAAGGTTTGGAAACCATTCTGAAACATGATTGAGTGTAATGTTCGTTCGTAATTGTTGTCATGTTGTGCAAATTGTCGTTTCTATTGCATGGTCATATCGCAATTATTTTGTAAAAAGGAGATGGCATGATTCAAGGAAGAAGTTGTCCTTAGGAAAAGTGTACCACGATAAAAGAAATTCATATTTCATACACGTGACAATCATCCCTAACCGATTTATGAAGTAAATTTGGAATCGTGGACCAAGCGATTATAACAATGTATCTAAGACAGTCTCTCGACAGATGAGGTAATGAAGATCTTATCGAAGAAGCAAACATTCAAATGAAGGGTGAGAAAAATCCTTTGATTAGACCAAAGTTAGCACATCGATATGCAGATCATGGCTCTGGTTGAAGATTTGCACAGCGCAGATATGTGCAGTATCAACTATCAAGGGCAGAGACTTGACTGAGCACCAAGCTACAAACCATCAACTAACAGCAGAAAAAGTCAGAAATTTGGGAAATAATTAGCATGCACTTTTCTTATTTAATTAGCACTTCAGTTTGCTAATACAACATCAAAGAAGATTGAATAAACCATGTAGATCATTGTGCTATTAGAGCTGGAATGAAGACCAACTAAGAACTACTTCATAAAATCAATTTAGCAAAGGACTGAGAGTTTGGCATAGCTGCCAAAAAAAAAAAAAAAAATCAACCACAACTTTTTTCATGACTTCAACTACCTTCGCCATACAAAGATCCCAAACAAATGACTGAAAAATTGATTGTCATTTCCTTCCTAAATGATAATTACATGAACTCTACTACGTTTTGACCCAAAACACATCAGATTAGTAATTCAACCATCCACAAATACTTAGAATCGATACATTGTATTATTATACCATTGGACGGACTCGTCATTCACCACAAAATAGTTTCTCCTTAGAATCGAAGCAATGTGCAACTCAAAAAAAAAAAAATGCTTGAAAGGAGCCTCTAAACAAAATGTTGAGTTGGGTACTCATTTTCATACCCATTGTAGTCATAGTACAACCTCTCCCCTTTCGATATATCCCTAATCGCGATCAGCAGAACTCGCGCCTCTCCATCGACATTGTACCTCACGCATTTCACATTCTGCTTCTTCTTCCCCTCCCTGCTCCGGAATTTGCAAAGAATTGTCAGTACCGACGAAATCGAAGAAAAAAAAAAGTAGGAACCAAACGTAAAAATGGCTTACGGGGTATGATTGTTGATGCCATTGATGAACCTAGCAATGTTGCTATGCTTGTCTGGACAAATCACGAGACTCATGGAAGGTTCCTTCGCGGAGATCAGGGTCATCATGCTATCGCCATCGTAGTGTTCTCGGCTCCTCGCGTAATCGACGTCCCCAACGTATTCTGTAACGATCGTAAAGTCCCTTATGAACCTGTCAGCTTGCACGGTGAACCTGCGACGAAGATCCAGTCCAATTCTCAGTCCCTAGACCCGAATCGGGAAACAAACCAGACGCAACTCACCCCTCCCGGGAGTCGAAGACGACCAGCAGAGGAGGGCACTCTCCCCTCTCCATCATCTTCTTGCACGAGCTCAATGC